>JAYWVB010000079.1:0-112110 GCA_039881045.1 Chaetomium olivaceum | reverse complement strand
GGCCTGCTCACATCCAAGTGAACATGTTCGGCAATCATCCCACGGTTCCTACTAGCCGGTCCAAACAGCCGGCCCCGGAGCTTGGTACTCGAGCAACCTCATCTCCTCATCCGGAACATATCCACCGTTGACCAATTGGTTCAGTGGGATCTTTAGGCCTAAACAGAGAATAATGTGGTAAGTTAATGGGTGTTCGATTCTTCTTATCGCACCGGAGTTTACTCACCCGGCTCGTCGACGACATAGGTGCCCGGGAACTTGGCGAATTCTGTCGGTGTTCCTCCACCAGGCCCGATGATGTTTACGTGCGCGCAGTTGACATACCACTGGCTGTAGTTGGACAGCTGGGTGGGCATCCATTGTTCAATCCGCAGCAAGTACTTGCCCGGCGGGGTAGTCTCCGGAATGGTGAAGTTGAACTGGATTTCTCGTAGTCAGCAGTGCGTTCCCACATTCAGTGGTTAGGTCGGCTGGGCAAATCCCCGACTCACATCGTGTGCCCCCCATACCATCCACTCATTGTTCCCTATAGGACCCCCGTATGCAACTTTGAACCATTCCCCATCACCTTTGTAAGTCTCGAGTTCGTCGTTGGGGGCCCGAGAGAGGTAGACCTGGGCAGGGCCCGGGTGCCAGAAAACCCCGTATTTTCCATTGCCGTCCCACGAGACGCGAAACCCGATTTCAGACCCGGCTACCACGTCGGCTGTCTCGGTCTTAGCCGCAGCATCAAAGGCATTTCTGCCGCAGGTGATGTCCGGGTGGTTGATATCCATCTGTGGTGGGGTCTTGGGGAACTCGTTGCCCGCGGGATAAGTGTCGGGGCTGTATGCCTCATGGAATCCTACATCGCTGGGTCTGTTAGGCTTATACAAACGCGGGAAATTGGGAGGTTGCCCTACCGGACGTATTTCCATTCTGGGGTTTCGGCGCCATCGACGAGGAGGATTCCCATTATCTCTGACGAAGGGGTTAGTTTAGTCATGCGGTGGGACAGGACACTAACGGTGGGCAACGACCCCAGGCGCGAGCGCTGCGCTTAGGAGGCTTGCGAGATAAGGTCTCATTGTCGCGGTGGGATTGCGGTTTAGGGCACAAGAGTCCCAGAACAAACACATACACTTTCTCCAATTCTCCTCCTGAGCCGGCCCGGGTCGTTTATAGGAGAATCTTGGCCCCCATGACTGTCAGGCGTTTCGAGCTTGTCAGTACGTGGTAAAATGGCGCTAGTATTGCCCGCGAGTAATATGTTACCAGCGGCCCAACGGGGTGGGAGTTAATATCGCTGTTGAGGAATGACAGCCAGTCTGTCAATCTTTGGGGTTGCAGTCATGGAGCCATAGCTCCATTAGTAGCTTTCCCAGACGGACAAGTAGTCTCAACGTGTCACAGGATGCGGGGCTAATATGTGACTGAAAACAACCGCTGCAATCAGACGTGCGGTAAATGATCCAAGCCAACGCTGTACAGGGTACCGGAACCCGACTAGCACTGTGCGTCCCTATTCTTGAACATTGGCCCTTCATCTGAGCCGCGGAAGATATGGCGGGTTACTTTTCACTGTTATCCCCGAGCCCCGCAGCCACTAGCCAGGTATGATCTCCCAGCAATTAAGTAATGGTAAAACAAGCATTTATACTGTTACCTGGCCTTCCTCGAATGCCGTGTCCCTAGCAAACCGGCACGGTTGGGCTCGGGCCGTGCGAAGCAGTGGCTTGGCTAAAAAGGACTCGCTGCCATTTCCTGGTTCCGACCCTCCCGGTTCCTTTCCCTCCGCTAACTGTCTCGAGTATTGTTACCGGATTCGGATATGTCCAGTGGCCTCCGCTGCAACATGTGATTCAAGGGCAAACCTTGCTCTATGCAACCAGATGAGAAATGCATCGTCGAAGCCATCCCTAAGTCCACAACACTGGATCATTTGTATCTCGGGCGGCCGATGTGCGGAAAAGAAATACTGAGAGAAATATTGAGGCTCGTGCAGTTAGGTACCTAATCATGGCGGGAGCCCAAACCCCACAAGAACGCCACCCAGCTTCGAGTTATCTACCTTAACATTATAGGCCACATTAGTGATGGAGCTGTAATAAATGTTCTGTGACTTGACATCTCTACGGCAACAAACATACACCGTAGAAAATATTTACCATTGACACCCGCAGAGGTAGAGCTTTAGTTCACCGCCCTTAGCCCATATATCGATCCTCTTTTCCCAGAACAACAGGTGGACTTTCACCCCCACAACCGGGAGCAACTACAGACACGCGTTCTTCCGCAACTAGCGATACGAATACCCGGGCACTGCCTGTGCGGTCGTGACTGGACGTAGGCAGCCTTGTTCTTAACCATCTTATGGAATTTCAAGTCGATATTGACAACAAGATTTAAATGAGTCCGGATTACAGATCAAGCACACATTTCACTTGCTGCGTGTTCTGACCACCGGGCTTTGGCAGAACCCAACCAACGATGCGCCGGGTGCTTTTCCAACCCATTCCTCAACATCAGGTCACTCAACCGAGTCAACTCTCGGCGCCCCAACCCCCAACAACACATCAATTTACGGTAATATTTTCATAGGCCATTGCGGTGAAAGGAAAAGTAGGTAGCCGCTAATGGGATCAATCAATATTCTGCGCAGCTCCAAGACCCCATCGCCATCCTCAACCGCTTCAGAAAATACAACGGGGTGATGCAAACCTGAGGTTATCCTCTCCGGCTTCGACCGCCCGCTCTTAGACCCTCAATCCGTGTTCCTCCGCACAAAACTAGCTGCTGCCCGCGGTGACGGCGCGGCACACGCATATTCATCCCCAACAGACAGAGATTTCAGATGGTGCGAAACACGTTGGCTGTCTTGGTCGTCGTCGTATCCATGAGGATATTTCTTGGCCCAGTCAGCGAATCTCATCAATAGCCCTGATTTGTAATGAGAAGTTCAGTAGGGTACATGAGATAAGAAGACGTCATTGGTTTACATTTAAGGGAACTCATCACGGCAACGGAACAGTGTGGCTGAATGCAGATTGAGTCTCCTAGCAGCTTGGGCCAGAACGTTGCTTAAGCACGGTACTCTATGGAAGAGCTCACTGACTTGGTGAAAGCCCTTGATGTAATATAGGTAGTCTAGCCTCGGGTGCGCATGACACCCGATCATCTATGCAGTGGAAGGCGTGCCAACCGGCCTGACACAACTTTCCAAGGTACCGTTCGTGTGTCCGGGGACCTAATTTCTTAGCTTAGTTATCATTAGCGGAGACGATGGAGACTTTACGTACGTTATGAACGATGGAGAACGGATCCCAATTCGGGTTGGTGTGCGGAGCGTACTCGATGGCGTTCATGGTCGAGACAAGCTTCGGGTCGTCCTCGCCATACAGATGCTTCAGAAAGGCATACATCATGTCGATCCCTGACACAACCGTTAACTCACGCTGCACCCCGTACAACGCCACGGACTGGGAAGTGTCTGACCCGACGCTACCCCCGAACTCGTCCAGATCTTGCCGTCCTCCGTCCACCGGGCGCTCGGAACCCAGGTGACATTCTCGCCGTGAGTCGTCACCCATCCCCATAGGGCCTTGTTGCTCGTGGCGCGGTGTCCATTTAACAGTCCGGACGAGGCCAGGATTGCGCTGCCGGTGCAGACGCTGAGCAGGTACTCGAGTTGGTCAAAACGATACCGCAGGAACGTCTCGATCGAGGTGTCGTTGTTTTGCTCGAGCGTCACGGGGCCGAAGCCGCCCGGGACGAGTAAGACGTCGAGGGCGGGCGCCGTTAAAGGTGTGAGTGGCTACTAGTTTGGGCTGTAGCATATAGCCGAGATCAATGGCAGGCTCGCCTGGCACCATTATGTGAGGCGGGTAGGCAGCGGTGACGGGGCCCGTCTCCTTGGCGATTATGGAGAGGGTCATCTTGTAGTTGGCGGACATCTATGTCGCCAAGTCTTAGATTCCAGGGATAGTTGACGGGTTCAGCGGGTCAGTTGTATTCATACCGAGAACAGTAGCTGCAACGGGCCAAAGACATCCAAGGGTTCCCAGCCGGGTAGATAATCTAGGAAGGTGAGACAGATATAGACGAGAGAGCTGTAGGTGAAAGAATGCTCACAATGCCTATGGATAGAGTTCGCCGTCTGTTGAACTCGTGGTCCGTCACGGTTTGCCCTAGGGCCCGACCGGCAGAGCAGATTATTGAAGTCCATAATAAAGACCGAAGTACTTGATACATCTTGGAAGACACGTAAGGATAACATAAGCTCACTGAGGCATAGAGGTTTCCAGCTGCAGAGCGAACAAAATGACCCAGATGCCGGGGTGTCGCTAGCTTTATAGAACTGAGTAGGTCTTGTGCCATCCCTCAATTCATCCCTTCAGCGAGGAACGGGATTCCGTGGCAGCTTGGCTTTTCTTTGGGCTTGCCTAATTTGGTGGTGTCTCCGGTCCTCATAATGTGCTCAATCTTGCGCTTGCTGCAGGGACCATGTGAATTACAGCGTAAGACGGAGCAATGCGGACGGGCCGTTTGTTCTTCATATGTTTACAACTATCTAGCAAAATAAGAAAGAGCTGAACCAAACGACATTCAAATAATTAATTCCCAGAATGAGGACAGCAGCATGCAAAACCTATTGGGTGGTGTTGCTAAAGTCGGTACAAAACATTGCTTGCAGGGTCGTTCCATCCACCGGGCGCCTAACAGTGAACTGTGTCTCGAGCACCCTTGTATAATAGAGATTAAGTAAATTAAGATTTACGTGACGTCGAAGCTCGAGCCCACGTTCTCTACTTGCTACGACGCAAAGTCCAGTCGCTCTCAATGTGGCCATTGGTACTTGAATGGATAGACACGTACGGGTTTCAATGTATCATTAGAAGCGGACTGGGCTCCTAGGCGGGAACGCCAAAACCGACCGTAAGGTAGGTAGCAAAGCCAAACCCCTTCAGGTCCGGACCAGGCGCAGGCATCTGACGACCTTGAAAAGGACATGGCACTGGGTGTGTGTGCAAGCGGTGCTGTAGACGAGGTTATAACTCTCGAAGGCTACATGGTGATTTTGATTAGGTGCTGGTGTCCGGAAGTTGAAGGCCAAAATAGAAAACTGTGGAAAAGGTGTGGGCAAGGAAATAACGGAGATGTAGTAGATATCAAGAAACAACTTTTCTTATAACAATATCGGACTTGTATCTGGCGGAGATTTACACTACAGGGACATGGCTATACTCACACAACATTGAAACCGCCCGCCCGCCCCCGCCGATAACTGGCGAAGGGAGAACTAGGTTTATGACTTCAAAAGAATGGTATTTCACACCATGTAACTTAATCTTTTGGGGGCTATCGTAGAAACTGAGTAGGATCTAGATGCGTAATGGGCGAGCTGCGAATCGGCCTTTCATTTCTCAAGCGCGCCTACACCTCGATGGCGGAGAGGTGGGTTTTCTCGCAGGTCAAGTCTCCAATTTCAACCAATCTTGAAACCAAATGAATCCTCCACCCTTCATGTTGACAGACAACCCAGTCGAACTCTTCAACTACCCCGCCCGTGTAGATGAACCGCTCAACACCATCGACGCTTTGGAGAGCAAATGGTTCTGTGATGTCGGCGGGCTATGGGCAAAGGGTTAGCGATATTACCCCCAAGACACGACTACCGCAGCTGAGAGATGGGGTGATTACCGAGACCGGAACGGAGCCGTTATTTCTGGACAGCAAAGCCCACCTGCCCGGCCCCACTGTCCGCAAGAAGAACTCGCTTCCAATATCCTCATTGTCGAGGTGAATCTGGGCGAGCGGGTTCCGTTCGTAGTCCAGGCTGAACCCAACATTCTGCGGCCTGGCGGTTTCCGTCCCCCTTCTTGACTCAATTCTGGCAGGACCATATGCCTCCAGCTGCTGGAGCGTTGGAAAGAGCAAAAAGTCGGCGGAGGCAGCCTGAGCGAGCAAGACCGTGGCTGACAGGAAGATGGACGAGAGCTTCATGGTGAATGACGGTTTGGGGTAATTCAACGGGATGGTAAGGCCACGGATGTTGAGGTGCCGGGGAACAAAGAAGTCAGTTTAGGGCATGTCACCACGAGAGGTCGTCTGCTTTATAGAACTCCCCGACGCATGAACCGGCACGGCCACGGTCTTCCGTTCGCCGGCAGCTAGTGTGGTGGTGCTGGCAAAGGCTTTGGCGCGTTTGTTCATTGGCCAACCCCTTAAACCAAAACGGGCGATCGGCGGAGATCCCAACGCCTCCACGCTCACCGCCGCTTGAAGCCAGCTGAGATTAATGCGCGGTGGTTTGTCATCGGATGAAACAGGGCGTGGGGAGGGTGTGCTGGACCGCCTGGTGGGGATAATGGGGATAACAAGGACGTACGAAGTGTTCATGGGAATTCCCGAGGGAAAATTGAGCAGAAAACTGGACCGGAGAGGTGGGAGCTAGGTACCTATCGAGTACATTATAATTACGAATTAGATCACGAGACCCAAATTTCCCAGGCTAATCTTATAAGCAATGACATGATCGATGGTGGACAAATCACTTGAGTGGCGATATACCGCAAGGCCACAGGCACAACCAACTCGTTGCGTCGTTGGGAATGTCATGTGAGGGAGATGATTCAAAATGCGACCTTCCCTGTACAGGTACCCATAATCGAAATCATACATGTTCGACTCCGCGTTCTTTTAGGTTCACGGTAAAGGCTACCTATCATTACCACAAAAATGGGAACTGCTGCAAACGCTGAAAAAGTGGAATTGACTTGCTTGCCACGCAACCTTTGGAGTCGGAAGCTACATACATGGACTGTGACACGAAAAAGAGAACCAGGAGAAAACGAGACAATAGAAAACCCCTCCCACAAAACCGAGGTAGTCAGCAGGTCAAGAGGTGGCGAACGTCCAGTTTACTGTCCCTCCATGGCCTCTACTACTCAAATGCGGCGGCTGGGATACTGTACAGGCCGGTTGCCTGGCAGCCTTCTTCAATTCCGACATCCTCGGCAAACAAATAAAGATTCCATTCACCATCATGGTTGCAAAGAGCCCAGCCAAGTTCTTCTTGCCCATTGTAGACGAACAGAAACCTCTTGTCGACGGTAAATGGTCTCGTGAAAGTGTCCGACTAATTAGGAACAAGAGAGTTAGCTAAATAAAAGACAATCCCACCTCATAGGGGAAGGGGATAATTACCGAGTCCGGGATGGTGCCACCATTTTTTGCTAAAAGCGCCCACTTGCCCGGTCCCACCGTCTTCAAGAAAAACTCGCTTCCAATATCGCCCTCATCCAGGGGAATCTCAGCATCCTGGAGCTCGGGTTTTTGGTAGAACCCAACGGCTGCGGCGGTTTCGCTTGATGCAACCTTGGCAGGACCGTACTTCGCCGGGTCGAAACCTGAAAGCTGGGAAAAGAGCAGGTACTTCTCAACCGAGGCTGCGTGAGAGAGCAGCGCCATGGTTGGCAGCAAAATCGACGAAAGATGCATAGTGACTGGCGGCTTGGGGCGATCTGGACCACTGGTATGGTGGTTGGGTGGGTTTGCGTGCGTGGGTCACGGGTGGTGAGAGGAGAGTGCAGAGAAAGAGGCCAGCGTGAGGAAAAGTACACCCAGCAGGAAATCGTCTTTTTGATGGTAGCCATCCATTAGACTTGACCTTTGCGCTTTAACCCGGCCGATGGCGACCATCCTCCGCCATTGTGAATTGACATCACGGATGGTCTCGGCAGAGACAATCATGAGGCTAGTTATCCGTCAACTAGCCTCGAGAAGGCTGATCGGTGGAAATCTTTACCACAATGCAAGCTCCGGCACCAGACTCCACTCTCACCGCTGGCTGGTGCCAGCTGACATTTGAGACACGCAATGGTGTCGTTGGTGGTTGAGGCATGAGGCGGAGGTGATGGACATGCGGGCATGGAGGGACAGTGAACAGGTCAGGGACTCAGACCTGTGTCCGAAGAGCACCGGGCATGACAAGGAATTGAGGAAAGGAAAATAACGGGAAAGGAGTGAACGCCAAGCATCGAGCTCGGCTGAAGTGCGGATCAGAGATCGCGGGATCCGCGGGAGATCAACGAAGATCGACTGGGATCTGAACGCCAACCATTCTTCCAACTACCCATCGCGTGTGAATGCCACTGAATCCAATGTGCTCTGTGATTATCTGAAGGATTCATGACTGGCAACAGGACCCCGCACAATTATTTCCCGTCTTGGGGGTTCAGGAACAAGCGAGCAAGTCTAATATGTATTCACTTTCATCACGAACAAGCGTGCCTGTATTTTATGGCATTTGTGGCCGTTACGATTGCTGGGGCCTCCTGATTAACCTGTGGGCAAGCGATCTTGCCTCAACTTGGAAGAGGGTGTGATTGTATCAGGCAGAGTATCCCAGCGCCGAAAGCCTGCCAAAATTGTGCGAAAAGCTTCCAAAGTCACACACACCACAAATGCAGTCACCCCGTTGCGCACATTGTCATAATCGCAGAAACGGGGAGCGCCTTCACTGCGTGAGATCCAACCATCACAATGGCGATGCGACTACGCGTGTTGGCCTGTGGGCAGATGTTTCAGGGCTCCGGTGGTGCTGAAAGCAAATGATAGGATTACTTCCTTGTCCTTGAACCCCAAGTGGGCTGGGACCTTCCATAAAAACAAACCCTACGGATGTAGGCACATGCAACGATGAAGAACAAAACAACCCTCACCCCTAATCAACGTTCCAGTGGTTCACCCCAATCCGCCATGTTGATGGCGTGGAAGCGAAACAGCCTCGATAACAAGCCCGACTTTTTACAAGGCATGCATACCCGAACATCTCCGGAGCCGCCTTCAGAAAACATCCCCTGAAAGCCAGACATCCCACGTCAAGCCTCCTCCCCTTGTTTCCAGGCCCCTGCAATGACAAGCAGGCCCCGTCATGTCCGGTAGCTATTCCCGGGTCGGTTAGCGACATCAGATGCAGTGCGACTCGACAAACGGGGATGAAGCTTACCGTGACAGAAGTGCCCTCCGACGTCAAGATTCCAAGCCGCCTATCACGGTTTACTGGGTACCGGACAGGGCCTGGCGGGAACGGTGACGGGCACCGTGACGCCCGCATCCTTATCGCCCACGACCGAGTCAAGTTGAGGGACCGGAGGTGCTGCGACGGCAGGTTTGCCAATTTCCCTGCGAGGCAGAGACGCAGGGACCGGGGGCAGGTTACCGGTTCCCAGAGGGGTGATACCGGTGTCCGGGAGAGTGACATCTGTTCCCGGGGAGTAATACCAGTTCCCGGAGTGGCGATATCGGTGTCCGGGAGAGTGACATCTGTTCCAGGGGGAATAACGGCGGTTCCCGGAGGGTGATACCAGTTCCCACGGGCGGAATTGCGGCTGCCATAGTGAGCGCGGCTGTGGCCGTCAGGACAAGAAATGAAAGCTGCATGATGAATAACAAAGTTGGGTTGATGACACTTGAAGGGTCTTGGTATTCCGAGTGAGTTGATGCGGGAAAACGATGGACTGAGAGGCAGCAGACAGTGGGATATTGCTGAGTTTATAACATGATCAGACGTCGGCACGTTGCGTTTCAGACCGAGCTATCACCGCTCGGATCTTCCAATCGTCCACCGCCAATGGACATGATCATGGTCATCAATCCGGCGAGTATCTCCTCTCGCGGTAGTATAGGTGATGAGCATAATTGGCAATGGCGATCAGAATAACCAGCGACTGGCCACCGCTCTCGTCCCATTGGAGGTATGGATTACGCCATCGGTTAGTTTATTGATGAAGGGGTCTTGAGGGGAGCGCCAACAAGACAACGGCCCCTAGCCCATGTTAGTTTTCCGGTGTACGGGCGAGAAAGGAGGAGAGAGATCGGCTAGGACGTAGATCGAAGACACGAGAGAAATCAAAGATGGATGGGAAGAAGCTCGAGCGAGTAAATGATCGCCACGAAACTCTACCATGTATGGTGCGCCAAGCAAATGGAATGCCGAGAAATCGGTCAGGGGGATCAACCATCGGCGCAACCCTTCATGGAGATCGAGCAGCCGCATACGCCAAAGATCGACTGGGGTGGGTACGAGTCAGTTTCACCCAACTCCCATCAACGTCCCATGACGGCGGCACTCTTCAAAACGAGCGAGTTTGGGCCATAGCAGGGGTGCAATATATGATTGATGTTGATGAATAATGAAACTAACAAGTCTGGTTGTCGCGTATGTGACCGATGAAGGAGCCGTAAGACCGTTGCAACTTCTCTAGGAGCACAGGGTTGCCAATCTAAGAGTTGAGCAAACAGTTCATAGTGAGGATTGATTAATATGAAGTCTGCTAGACTTCATCAGCCTAGAACTGTTATCCGAGGTATATAATGCACTGATAAACCACATTGGTCTTCGGTTCACAATTCCTTACATGCGCTGCTTGGCTTGAGCCGTGGTGCAGTAATACGAATAGAAGGTCTTCAACCGTTCCGTCCCTTGTTCTAAATATTGTGACGGAGCAACTGCTGATGATCCCACCGTTGCAGCTACAAACGCGTTGACGGTCATACTGGGCAGAGAGGGACTGACAAAAGCGAATCCTCACTGCATTTCCTGGGAAGTATCGACGACAATGCTTCTGAACTTTCATGTGTACAACTGATGGCTTCATGAATACGCACATAAAGAATACATACACGTTTATGCCTACATAACGTTACTTGTGGCGTACGTGGGATATTTTGCGTTTGACTTTCCGGAATGTATGGTTAACTGAAAATAGAGCCGACGTGACCCAATATCATCAGATGGTGTCAGCTTGGCGGCATAGCTAGAAGAAACGCTCCTTCAGATGTGGATAGTCCGTACATATCCGACTATGAGTCACTCGGAACATTGATTGGTTTCCTGGATGACGCAACTGGGAAAGGGATTGTCAAGTCAACTTCACTACATGTACTAATCTATGTTGTTCTTAGCTTCATGCGAGCTGATGAAGTTGCTGACCAGACATGTTCCCTCGGTTCCGAGTAACTGGTATCCGTTTTGATCAGGCGCACCTCGTATCGGAGCCAAATGAGGCTGAGTGGCTTCGCTCGGTCGTTCGTATGCTCACGCGTCGGCCGGAAACAGACTAGAATATTCTCAGCTGCAACCACATGTGCAGGGTCGCAGCCAATCTCACGATGCTACCCGGCCAATAGACCCACACATCGGTGCTGGCCGGGACGGCGCAAAAAGGTGGTTCGGGGGCTGATTTGAGAGGCCGGGGGTTGGATCCCAAGCACAAAGTTCGTGTTGGCCATCATGCAACGACTGCATGAGAATGATGAGATCGGGGAGTACAAAATGGATTTGCTCCCGCGTTGCCTCCACTTCTCTGGTCGCCAGACGTATTGTTTGTACTCTCGGGGAAAACAGCAAGATGAGGACACAAGCGGTTCAAGCGGTCATCTGCAGCGCCGTCGGTGCCTTGCTCCTGTGGGCGCCCGCGGTTACCGCCCAGACAACAACAACAGCCCAGAATTGCCTTGAAGCTGACGGAGGAAGCTCAGGCAAAACAACAGGACGATCCTAACTTCATTGCATCGCTCATACAAAGTGCGAGCCCAACATCGTTCAGGTTATCGGCACCCGAAGAGATATCTGTCGACCCAATCCTCACGTCCCAACGCTTGGATGATCTCGAAGCGAGGGTAGTCCCTACGGGAAAGTTCAATACCTTTAAAGTACCGAATTTCAACGCATGGTACAATGTTCAAGTTGGCCCAAGTGATTCAGGGAACCAAGCACGCGGCAACGATGAGACTGCCGCACAGAACACCACAGGGACGGACGAGCCAAGGCTAGCTTTGCCAAAAGACACACTCGAGCTTATTCATCGGCTTCACCAGCTCCCAGAAGTTGAGAGCGCGCACGCGCTTTACCCCGGCCCCCCGCCTGCGGTCAATGCCGGTGACGACCCTCGGAGCGGAAACCAAGGTTACCTCAACGCGGCGCCCCAGGGCATCAATGCACGGTACGCCTGGGGCTTCCCCGGCGGTGATGGCGCGGGAACCAATATCATTGACGTGGAACAAGGGTGGAATCTGAACCACGAAGACTTGGTAGGCCACGCCATTGTAGTTTTCGAGGGCACAGGACTAACATAAGATACAGGCTGCATCTGGAATCACCTTGATTTCGGGTCGAAACCAGGCTTGGTTTGGACACGGCACGTCTGTTCTTGGGGAGATGTTCATGGTCGACAACCAGATCGGCGGGGTCGGAATCATTCCGGCGGCCAAAGGAAGGGTCATCTCACAGCACCGTGACGATTGGAGCTACAACACTGCCGATGCCATCCTAGACGCGGCCGCCCACTTGAGTTTCGGCGATATCATCCTGATCGAAGCACAAGAGTATGATCCTGTCAGCGGTGTCTATTACTGGCCGGTCGAGATTGTCGACGTCAACTTCGACGCCATCCAGCTCGCAACGGCGATGGGCATCACCGTCGTACAGGCCGGATGCAATGGCGGTTACGACCTGGACCAGTATACCAACCTGGCCGGGAAACGGATCTTTGACCGCTCCAGCCCGGACTTCCGCGACTCCGGCGCCATCATGGTCGGCGGTTCGACCCCTGACGTCCCCCACGCCCGGTGGTGGGGCTCCAACCACGGCTCCCGTATGGATGTATACGCATGGGCGGACGGCATCGATACAACCGACAGCGACGACGTAAACGGGACCTCAGATGAGTACACCAGCTGGTTCGGCGGCACCTCTGGCGCATCACCCATCATCGTTGGCGCCGCCGCCATCGTCCAGGCCATGTCCCAAGCTCGACGCAACGTCAAGATGCACCCCATCGAACTCCGCCAGATCCTCACCACCACAGGCGGCACCCCCAGCGCGGACCCCGCCACCGACCGCATCGGCATCATGCCCGACCTCAAGACCATCATCGACACCATCTTCGACGGCGCCAACCACACCTCAGACCTTTACATCCGCGACCACGTCGGCGACACCGGCGAGACCACCGCCACCACAACGCCCAACCAACCCCACCATTTCACCAGCCCGGACATCATCATCCGCCACTCCGCCCTCGCCAACCCTACCACCGCCCTCGGCAGCGGAAGCGGCACGGAATCCCACCCGCCCTCTCCGAGCGCGTCCTCCCGGGCCACGCTCACTCCGTCTACCTCCGCCTGCTCAACCGCGGCAGCAGTCCCGCCAGCGACGCCACGGCAACTGTCTACTGGTCGGAGCCAGCGACGCTGGTCACGCCGGATATGTGGCGCGAGATTGGGAGCGTGGAGATCGGATGGGGATGTGCCGGCGGGGGACGTGTTTGCTGTTGCGCCGGGGCTGGAGTGGAGTGGCGCGCGGGGGCGGTGACGACGGGACATGGTGGTGCCGGGGATTACTGTTTTGTGGCGGTGGTCGGGGCGGGGACGGATCCGGCTCCGGTCCTGCCGACGGGGTTTGAGGAGTTTGTCGCGTTGGTGCAGGGGAGTAATAATGTTGCGTGGAGGAACTTGGGGGTGGTGAGTGCACCGCCGGCGGCGGGGAATGGGACTAAGGGTTTCCATCATTTCCCGGTCAAGATTCCGGGCGCGTTTGATGAGGCGAGGGAGTTTGTGATTAGGGGGGTTGGGAAGCTGCCTAAGGGGTCAAAGGTGAGGCTGCAGGTGCCACAGGGGTTGGCCAGGGTGATGGGGATGAAGGGGTGTGGTCATCGTGAAGGGGATGGTCGGGAGGTTGTGGTTGTGGGGTTGCAGCCGGAACACACGGTGGAGATTGGAAAGGGGATGTTACCGGCAAAGAGCGTCGGTGACTGTCAACTGCAAGTCAAGGTTCCGGATGAGGTGTACAAGGGTGGGGGTGATTATGAGTATGCGCTGGTGCAGGAGTGGGAAGGAGTCGAAGTGGGGAGGATAACGTGGAGGTTTGGTCCTGTGGCCGAACTGTGAGCTGTGAGCTGTGAGCTGTGGATAACTACCTAACGTCAACATCAATGTCATGCAGTCGTATCTAGCGGGGTGGTTTTCTGGAAATACATCATGAGCGCCGGTTTTGGGGCATTCTTTTGAAGCAACTGAGTGGCTTGAACAGAAACTGATCCTGCAAACATGAGTGGCTCTCTGTATTGCGCAGGCAAGTGGCACAGCAGAGCAGTCCTCGACCCCTCCTCTCCCTTGTTGAGCATCTTGATGTGAACAACTCCCGTCTGCTATCTGATTATTCTCTTGCCAAACAGTAATTACCACCTGCATAATTGGTCCCCGCTATGCCAAAACGCGCCCAACTGCGAAACATTCTATCCGCCGTTGCCGGGCCATGGAAACAGAAGCAGCAACGGGCCCAGGTCGATGCGGGAGAAGAACCACTCCAAGAGTCCGGAACTTCTACTTCAGTCGTTTGCGAGCTGTGCCGTAACTTGGATCCCGACGACCCAGCATTCGGCGATCTGTTCGTGTGGTTGTCATCTCCAGGCGGAGTTCCACCTCCCACCTGTCGGTTTTGTCAGTTTATTTACGACGCGGCGACGGCGATGGTGCCGGCTTTCACGTCGGACAGTCAGATACATGCCTCTATTGAATCGGTTCCGTCACGAAATAAACTCGATCTGAGATTCGGCGGTCGTCTTGCGCTCCAAGTTTATACTCGTTCCGGTACGTCTCCGCCATCAGCTCCGAGAAACAATGAGGAGGAGGGTTATCGGCTAACAACCTCTTTATGAATTCTTCAGATCACGGCTGTGACTCTGCAGCTGGTAACTCCGGCAAGGGACACGAAACTTTTGCTTTTGTTACAGAACAACTCCAGAACTGCAAACAGCATCACACCATTTGTACTCAGCGAAGTCCAACGTTCCAGCCCACGCGACTCATACATTGCGGCGAAAACACCGAAGCTTTGCGGCTTGTGGAACTTGGTCCGGTGACGAGCACTTCATCTCCAGTTGAATATGTTGCACTGAGCTATTGCTGGGGTGATTCAACCTCCTTCAAAACCAAGCGCGAGAACATTGATGAACACAAACAAGGGTTTAAGGTTTCCGCTCTACCAAAGACGCTCCAGGACGCCATCGAAGTTACACGGAAACTCGGTATCAAGTACATTTGGATAGATGCGATCTGCATTGTCCAGGGTGATGCAACGGATTGGGAGAAGGAGTCCGGGATGATGGCCGATATCTACAACAACGCATACGTTACCATCGCGGCCTTGTCCGCTGCCGCTTCCGCAGAGGGATTTCTTGATTTGAGGAGAAATCCTCTGCAGATCTCCCGCTCATGGTCGGATCAGCAGGGCACTACAACTACCTTGGTTGCGCAACAGAAAATACGAACTGGTTTACATGCTTCGACACTGCGTAACAATTGGGGGCCGACGCTAGGTACGCAACAGGGCGACTTCGATCCTGTACAAACCCGGGGATGGTGTTTCCAGGAGGAGATACTGTCAAGGCGATACCTTGCATTTTCTCGGCAAGAAATGCAGTGGTCATGCAGAATTACATCCACCTGCCAATGCGGGTCACTTGATAATCACGAGAACACCGGTGTCCTTCGCCAGGCACCTGGTATGCAGAACGATCCGTTTAGATTCTGGGCTGATGAGGTGCTCCCATTTTACACCAAAAGGAGTCTCACTTATTCAAAGGACAGACTACCCGCCATCTCGGGCCTCGCTAGATCCATCCAGCGGAGCAATTCGGCGGATTACGTTGCTGGCATCTGGTTGCAAGACCTGACACGGAGCCTGAGCTGGAAGCCCGAAGACGACATCAAACCCAGCCCTTCAATCTACAGAGCACCATCGTTCTCCTGGGCCTCCATCGATAGCCCAATATCCATGCGTACGGCCGCCGACCCCGTCCCTGATATGGTAACGGTTGTGAGCTGGGACGTGCAGCCCGAACGCCAGGACCCACTTGGCGAGATCAAGTACGCGAGTCTCACGCTGAACGGATTCGTTCATGCGGCCACCATCACACACCAGCCAGAGAGCTTCGAGGGGTTCGAGTTTCGCGTGAATATCGCCGGCGAAAAGGCAGTCCTGGACGATGACACTCACCTTATCAAATTCGAAACGCAAGGCCAGACGGCGGCAGGCGCTGGTCAGTACGTCGGTCGAACAAGGAGGTGAAGCATGTCAAGAGAATGGGGCCTGGCGTGGTCGTTCTGGGACTGTGTCTTGCAGCCAACGGAAAAGGCGGCCGAGTTCCTTATCCTGGGGCAATGCCCGGATGACAGCACGAAGCTCGAGAGAATTGGGTCTGCGACATTTACTGCGGTGAGTAGCTCGTACGCGGACTTTGCCGAGGAAGTCACTCGGGACTGTTACAAGCGGACTATCACCTTGGTATAACGGCGTCAAGCGTTTGGGACTGGCTGAAAACGGCCACACTCCCTGCAGAGATTTGAGGGATTTCGTAAGCCGTAGGATGCGAAGAGAGGCCATGATTTGGAGAACGACGGCGACAATGTTGTGGTAGGGTACATTGCCCGTTTTCTGGTTCCTATCGGATGTCTCTGTAGCGTTCAGTGTCTTTGGGATCTTCCCCGGTTTCGACGTGAACACAGATGATACCCTACGTCCCCTCGGACTTTAAGACCAAATGACCTTCACCGCTTCATACTAGCAGTGGCCACACCAGCCGCTTTTGAGTCCAGCCAAGAGATATGGTTATTAAAACCGATCCTTCCATCTTTCAACAGACCCATATTATGCGTTTGCCGATTGGTGTAAAGCTCAAAACCAGGGAAAACTGCGAGGATCATGGTAGCACAGCATCTGTCGTTCATCTTTTCAATCATCTTTTCAATTGGCGGGTAAATAGCCCCACCCCTGTTATTTCAGTAACCACCAATGGAAATGTCTAGGATAGTGGTACACAGACTTGAGGTGTAACTCGCATGTGGCGCTAAATCGCGGTTTGGGACGGAATACTCATCATAAAGTGCTCCAAAAATCATGATTCCGTGCGCCTCAGGCCAATATGCAAAAGAGACGTCTCACGGTGGCCAATATAGCCGGCGGTTGCCGAGACGAAGAGATGACCATCAACTGCCGGGCCGCATTCGCTTGCATACGATTAACACTTAGCTTACCCGAAATGAACAATGCCCAGACGTTACCACTGGGATCCGAATTCCATGGTAAACGAGCGGGCAATCAAAATACTGGGCCGTGGGATATGACCATAAGCCCATGTGCGCAAAACGTGGGTAACAGATATAATCTAAAAGGGGGTCATCCCACATCTCATCTTGGGCCTATTGGAGGTTCTACAACACAATCATAAGTCAGCAACGAATTCGACGCGGTCTTTACCATGGTTCACCACACGGCGTGGGCAACTGCCCTCTTCGCTAGCTTAGCTGTGGCCCAGTCCTATCCTCCCGATGCCGTCGATAAGTTGGCCACCGACAGCCTTCCAAAACTAAAAGAATGGCTGGCCAAGAACCCCCATAACGGTTGCACTTTTGAAACGGCGGCCAGACGGAAAGAATGGTCGGTGACGTCTATTCAGCTTTAGTTAATTGCAGATGGTTAACACTCAGTAGGAGTGATTTGAGCCTCGAGGAACGCAAGGACTACACCGACGCCGTCCTATGTCTTCAGTCAAAACCCGCCTTGACCAGCGCCGCAGCACCGGGTGCGAAGAGCAGGTTCGATGACTACGGTACGCATTATTTAGACTTCGGAACGGCCCACGATGTGTACCCCAGGGCTTTCGTGGCTCTAGCAATTTTTCCACGGCACATACCCAGCAAGAAGGTTGGCTAACGACATAGTGGTCATCCACATTCAACAAACGCCGAGGAATCACGGTTCGGTGAGATGTCTGTCAGTACCATCACAGCGTTAATACCATCTAACATATGCGAGACCTTCTTCCTTCCCTGGCATCGTTACTACGTCTGGCATTATGAAAACGCCTTAAGAACAGAATGTGGATACAAAGGTTATCAACCGGTAAGGAAACCCTTCGGCGGTACTTGAGTGGCAGTTCCTGATGACCAACAATACAGTACTGGAACTGGGATCGCTACGCCAAGGACCCAGTCAACTCGCCACTCTTTGACGGCGGCAAAGCGAGCATGGGAGGCAATGGCGCGAAGGAACCCCATCAGGGCATTAACATACCTGGTGCCGGCACTATCCCACCCGCGGATGGGGGCGGCTGCGTCACCGAGGGTCCCTTCAAAAAGTACGTACATAACGAAAGATGCACCCGGCCATCAACCAACCCACTTTGTCCTCACACTAACAACTCACCCACCCCCTTCCAGCATGACAGTCAACCTCGGCCCGATAGCCCCGACCCTTCAAATCAAGCGCAACCCGCGCGCCGACGGGCTCGGCCACAACCCACGCTGCCTACGCCGCGACGTCAACAAGCACGCCGCCGCCGTCACAACCGCCAACTACACGCACGAGCTCATCACCACCAACCACGAGATCTTCTTTCCAGACCGTCATGGAGGGCCAGTTCCCGCAGGGCAAGTGGGGGGTGCACGCGGGAGGGCACTACACGGTGTCGGGCGACCCGGCGGGCGACTTCTACGTCAGCCCGGGCGACCCGGCCTTTTGGCTGCACCACTCCATGATCGACCGCGTGTGGTGGATCTGGCAGATGCAGGACCTCGAGAAGCGGCTGACACAGGTCAGCATGACGAGGACAATGAATAATATGCCGCCGAGCGCGAACGGGACGCTGGATGATCTGAGTGGGCTGGGGGTTTTGGCGGAGGATGTTAAGGTGAGGGAGCTGATGAGCACGATGGGGGGACTGAGTGGGAAGTTTTGTTACATTTACGACTAAGGGGTGGTGTGGATGTGCAACATGACTGCGGTTGTTGACTGGGCGTTGATCTCCCTGGGCATACAGCATTGCGTCTGGGGTTCTCCATTTACGTACCACTCAGATCCCACCCCAACACGACGCATCTAAATCTTCGCACTCGTCGTCGGTGTTGGATGTTCAAGCCCCTTGGCGGCCACGCGGATGATGTCACTTCGTATTTCTTCAGGGAGTCGACGAATCCATGAATACGTCGGTTCTGGACTTTGGGCTATGAGTGGGTGTCATGGTTATTATGTACGTACACCATTGCACGCGGTTTTTGATTGGGTGGTAGAAACTTGAACAATGGTTTCAGGAAGCAATGCGGAAAGTACCTAGATAAGGTAAGGGTGGATTTGATCTGAAATAAGTAACGTCAAATGATTGCAAATGGAGGGCATAGTGTTGTCTGGCTGATCCTATCGATATTGTGCGTCTTACCTTGGTGTTCGAAATGCATCGTTCTCTATCCCTTTTAATATCAAAACACTTTGACTCTGTTTTACCTGCTGACACAACCCGGTCATGGCTCTCATACCCATTCACACCAACGCAAGTGTAGGATGAGGCGGGTATCTTTCCTTGAGAGTACTGCACCCAGAAAACCAAGAGCATCAGTAACGGGGCTCGTGCGTAGTAGCACGTATGGGAAACGTGGCGACGAAATTGGATATAATAGCAGTGTTGGGCGCCATCGAGTTTAGAAAAATCAAAAGAGTTATGCCTATCTGAATAATTTGGGATGATTAGACTTCTAATTCACCAGTTCATGTATCGCAGTCCCCACATTCGTCTATGTGCTCCTCGTCTGAACACACACTGAGATGTACTCAAGGTCCGGAAAATATATCTGGCCGCGCTGTACAAGTTGCTTGAAGATATCTCGTGGGTACCAGCCGATACCATGCTTGCAGTTACAAAGTTCATCCAACCCACCCTTCAACCCATCGTTCATCATTAATTGGCCGTCACGATGTTGACGGAGAACCTCATGAAACGGCGCAGATAAATGGTTCGTGGTGTGATCGTTGGTATGGACCCCATGTCCAAAGGATGAGTCGGGCTGGGTAGTAAACGCCCGGGCATCTTGTTCCTTGAACTCATCATCTTCACACGGGATAACGCCCTTCATAAATCCTAGCGGCTGATCTTCGAACCGCCCTAGCATCGACTCCACGTTCCACCATGGGTCACCATAGGCTCCAGTACGATAGGCCCGGTCTGTCTGCGATGATTCAACCCATTCCGCTTCCTTCTCTCGCGGCAAGTACTCCTCCTGCGCCAAATAAATCCGCCGTACGTTTGTTCCAAAGAAATGGCGGAGCGTAAAAAATAGCACGTTTGCTTCCCTCGCACACGACAGCTTTGATACGACTAGCTCCTTTATGGCGCCTGAGAACAGGGGCAACTCTGGGCCATTGTGGATGAATTGATGGTGCCATTTGGGACCATGTTTGGGGGATTTATGGTACTGAAATGAAACCGCAAAAAGCTGCGCATTCAGAGCCGCCGCTCTTGTCTCTTTACAAAGCTCCAAAAACGGCGTAAGTAATTCGGGTACGGAATCCTTGGGGTTGAGCTTGATAGAATACTGTAGCTTCTTGGGCCGGAGCCGGAAGCCAGAATGACCCGGGTCCAGAACACAAATGTTTGCATGGATAGTCGGGGTTGGGCCAGTATAATCCCCCAAGCAACTTGTGGCCGCTTGCAAGGCAATATCCCTTCGAACCTCAGCGGGAAGTCGATGAATCAATGACTGCATAACTTTCGTGCATTTCGGGTTACCAGCGGGAGGTCCCATAGCTCAAAAAGCGCTAGCGGTCAGCTAAAGGTGAATAGGTGACCGAAGTGGTTTACTGCTTCATTTAAGTAGCGGGAAAGGTTGCAACGGCGTGAGTTGTACCCTTGGGTTATGGTCCTTGTTCTGAGAACTGCCTGTTTAATCCTTTGTTTGAAGATGTGCAACACAGTTGTCGACATCCCGAATTGTCTTGGGCATCCAGGAATTGTTCTTGGTGTCATTTGGAGGGGTGCTCATGCGCCGGCGATTTCTCACACGGAGTAGAAGTTGACAGCGCAACCCTGTCCGTCGTATCATTCTCTAAACACGGTAATTAAGGTACCTTATTTAGGGTACGCTGGCCTCGGTTACCACGACCGACTGAAGAACGGCATCAGTGCGCACAATATTTATCCGGGGTTCTCTTGAGAACTCCACGTATCCCCGAAACTCTAACAGAAACTGCAAATCCAATCCCAAAGTTCTGCAGAGGGTGATTAAAGGGTCTGGCTGCGTACTGTGGGGCATACCTACTCGGGTACGTTACCAACACTGGCCGTGCTGCAAACCAGGTGGCCGGATGTCGTTTAGAGGTTACAGTCATTGGCCGTGTCACTTAGTTTGTTGTCATATTCACAGAATTACGTTCTCTTGTGATGATCAAATTGGTGACTGGTGATTACAACAGAAACCAATAGAGCTAGCATGGCCTTTCCTTTTTCTCTCCAACAAATGCATGACAATGTGAGGTGTTTGACCAGCCTCGCGTCGCGGGCCATGTCAGTCTATTCTTGGACTTGTGGCTGTTCCAAGTGCAGCATGTGTCTCATGGGGCGGTCCGGTCACACTGGGCCACGATTCCTGGCCCCTGTCGTGCATAAGTGAGTTTCGCCTGCAGCACATCCAACACGCCAAGGTCTCCAAGCATGGGGTAAAGGGTCGAACTCCGTGTTCAGCCCGATAGTTGTTGCTGGGGCTCTCTCAGCTTAAGCCCAACCAGCATCAAAGTCCGGAATGTGATTTGTAACGGCCCATGTCCCTTATGCATCGCGCGGCTCGTTGGTGATAAGTCCTCCAGCCGCAGACATGCAGATGAGGCTTTGAAAAACCAAATCTCCCAGCCTTACGCTCTTCCTTCCGTGGGACCAACTGACAACATGCAGGATGCTTGCCTAAACGTCCGGGGTTCGACCGTTTCCTTCAATGGTAACTGGAACAGCAATGTGGCACGGCTGCGTGCCAAGAGCAGGGGACCAGTTCCCACGACCTCGCGACTGCAGATGGTGTCCCTTGATGCAGTCGTCGTTTGTGTGGTGGCAGGCTTCGAGCATGCATCACAGCCACGCTGAGACCAACCGCCTGCGACCATGCGGCACATTCCTGCATACGCCCCACACAAACATTCAACTTCCCATCCCGACTTTTCGTCCGTAGGATGCCTGCTGCCGAACCCCCTCGCGGCCGCTGGCAATGCCTTACCCAGCGTGTTGGGGGCCGGGCTGCACTCATGGGAAACAGTTGTGCCGGACCAAAGCACTTGACGTACCAACGGCATAAAGAATACCGCAAGCCCGCGATGGAGGAGTTTTCAAGGCATCTTCGTTCCCCAGACTGACTGTGATTCTTTGCACGGCCAGCTATCATGGTCAAGTTTGGTTTCTGTTCGGCCCTCATCTGGGCCGCCGGCCTTGTTGTGGCTTCCGCTACGCCGGCACCGGCACCCATTGTCGCAGTCCGGACACGGAACCTCCCAGGCACGTCGGACGAGCAGACCCGCCATCTCATCTGGCGCCGTCTCGCGGCCTTGGCACACTCGCGCCGAGAGAATGTCTTCGAGAGCAGCGGAAGCTTTGACAAGAGCTGGAATGATGCGACCTTGTTCACCTAGTTGGTTTCCTTCCTTCTTTGCTGATGTTGCCTCTTAAGCACTAACAGAATGGCAGTACCTACGAAGTCGACACGGCTGGCACAAAATTCGAAAACGTCTCAGCCGAGTTCAGCATTGAGATCAAGTGTGTGACATGCTACTTCAAAGCTGGCGCCACGGCTCAGTTGACCATCGGCGGAGAGTTCGACCTTGGTGACACAGTCGCCAACGTGACCGGGCAACTCAGAGATGAATTTGGTGATCTGATTGCAACAACAGTGAAGAGCCTTGACGACTCCATCAATGTGGACGAGCTTGGGGATTTGATCGGACCCGGAGACTTCGAGCTGGACGAGTTCGTCAACTTCAACAACATTAGTATCGATACTGACATTGACATTGACTTACCCCCGCTCCCAGAAGTTCAACTCCTATTCCAAATCGACCACATGGATCTTTACATGGAAATGGACACGACCATTGCAGCTGGTGTGACCTTGACCATCCCGCTGTACAAATCACAAACAGCGCTGGGATTAAGTTTAGGACCAGGACTCGAGGCTGGTGTTTTCGTGACCCTGGATTTGATTCTCAGCGTGGAGGGTGAAATCACAATTCGTTCGGGCTTCCATCTGCTCCTTGAGGACCCGGTCGGCTTCAAGCTGGCTATGTTCGGTCAGAATGTGTCCGACATCATCTTGTAAGAACACAATGTTTCACGCCGGGAATTATTATGCTAACACATCCGCCACCCAGCAATGGCGGCCAGTTTGAGTTTCTCCCTGTTACCGTCATCAGTGTAACGTTGCACTTAAAGCAATCTTACGAGTGGGCATGCATGTCGGCTTTGAAAGCGGCAACGCGATACTTTTGGATGGAGTTACCAAATTCGGTGACGCAGTGTCTGACGTAGTGTCCAAACTTACTGGCAAGGAGCAGTCGGAAGCATTGGAAAAATTCAGGGAAAAGGCAAGATTCACGTATGGTATGGATGTGGGTGTATTCGCGACGTAAGTCGGTCCCAGACCACCCCAGACCCCGGCGAGCGGCAATCGTGACCCGTATCCCATCACCCCAAGCCGCAAGACTCCTACGACTTGCTTGGCCACTAACACCAAACTCCCTTCCAGCGTGGCCGAGTTCCTCACCAATATCACGTTCGGTGCCGAGCTAGCCGCCCAAGAGGCATGCGAACTCAAGGTCGTTCAAGAGTACACCCTCGCAATCGGCGCAGCCGCCGGCGCCACCGTCGCCATCGCCGAACACACCTGGGGCCTGCAACCCAACACGACCATCCCCATCTTCTACACCACCCTCGCCGACGTCTGCGCCATCACCGCCGACGCCACCCCGACCCCACCCCACCGCCGGCGCCGTGGCCGCCCGCCAGGAAGCCGACGACCCCAACCTCGAAACCACAACCCTCACCACCAAGGTCATCTACACGGGCATCAGCTGCGCCTCCCCGGGGCTCCCCGCCTGCCCCCAGTCCCTGCAGACCACCAGCCTGCGCACCGAGACCAAGACCCTCGTGACGGCTGTCCCGCCGGGCGTCACACCGACCTTCCCGGCGTCGACCGCGCTGAGCGTCGCCAGCACCATCCCCTTCGGCAAGCAGGTCAATAAGCTGGCCGCCACCACCGGCGTGCCTGTCAGCTATGTGCCGCCGCCGCCCCCGCCGCCCACGAGCTCGGCGCGCCCCAGTGATAAGGGGGTGTGGAGATGTGCTGGATGATGTTGGTGAGGTTATTAATGGGGAGACGGCCGGGGTGTCGAATAAGTTGATTATCGGGCTGAGTGTGGGTTGGGGGTGCCGATTGTGGCGGCGGTGATTGCTGCTCTGGTGTAAGTGAACCCGTCTTCCTCTTCCTTTCTTTCTTTCCTGTCTCGGGCTTTCGATGGCTTGGCTTGAGGTTGAGGAGTAGGTGGCTGACCAGTGTGTGATTCACAGGCATTATTTCAGGCGCAAGCGGTACACCCCTGTGCCCAAGTCGGATACCGCCGTCGAGTACACTGGTGGATATGAGAGCCCGATGGCCGCAGAGCGGGAGGCCATGGTCAAGAAACCCCCTGGGGTGTCCGACCGAGGTCCAGCACTGAGTTGGATGGATGGTTGCTAGATATGGGTACCTAGGTTAGGACGTATGATCAAAGGCTAGTGTGGGAATTCTTTGACTTCTTTCAGGTGGTAACGAAATAGGCGTTTTGGAAGGACTAACCTTCGATACCTGGCCGGAGTTGTTTCCATACGGGGACTTCCGTTTTTTCTTAGGTGTTTGGCTTGGTTGGATGCGCTGCTCGGCCAAGAAAATGACTCAGTTTCTCCTTTGGTCTTGTTGATCCTTCTCCCAAGTTGTGAGACACACTGTCTCGGAGTGCAGCGACCACGTACATACATCTCCGCTCTGTAATTCTTTGACAGCATCCGCCAGTCTCTGACAAAGAATTCCGCTCTGTGAATGACCGCCACTGCGTTCAGGTAAGAGTTTGCAAACAAGATAACTGCCCGTTTGGTGGTTGGTTAAACAGGTAAGTAAACAGCTCGGAGACCACGGGCCTTGCGAGTCCCGAAGCCGCTAGGAACCTTACGATCCGCGATCTCCCTAAGCGTTGTTGATCTCGACATCTGAACAAATAGTGTATCCCCGCCGGTCCCCTGATCTCAGCTAGCCTGAGACAGCCCGCCATTTTCTCTCCACCGGCTGCCTCGCTTTCTTAATCGTTCCTGGCCGTGGGAAATCTTAGCTACCCATAATCAGCAACGATCAGCATCAGCGTCGTTGTTTGTTTGGGAATGATCACCAAGACTAACGAACAATCCGGATGCGCGAGGGCACATCTGGCACGGCCAAATCGAGCTGAAATATGCGTCGAAGAGCTGTATAAATCACCCAGGTACCTACGACGCTGCCAGACCTCCCCGCACTCTTCTGTATGGTTGTCTACCAACCCTTGAACTTCCGTTCAAACTCGACTAGATTATAACTACCATCACATCGTTTCAGGTATTCTCCAGCATTTAGTCATGCAGCTTTCATCAGTCTTCCTTTCAGTGACGGCCTTCCTTGCGCAGGCAGCCTCGGGTTTCTACCTCCTCCAAGCAACGCACGATAAACTGAGTGACCTGGGTTATGCTAAATCCCAATTTTATGGCACCCAGGCGACCGTCTGGTTCAATAACCATGGCGACGCGCCGTTCGCCCCTATTCACCTAGATGTGGACGGCGACATGGGCAGCGGGTTTGTGTTAAGGGCACACCCGCTCAATTACGGTCCATACGAGAACGGATGGGAGATGCTGTCCAGGGCTGCCACCTCTGTCGAAGTACGTATCTTCATTTCCCAAGGACTACAATGTCCGCCGCTAACCAAACACACAGAAAGGGGACATCACTGGCCCATTTGCTGTTGATGAAGAGAACCGGTTCGTGTATAGGGGTGCAGAAGGCGGCGTGTGGAACGCCTGTGGGGACAAAGAATCTCCAATAGTCCAGCTTTTCTTCAGCGCTACTCCCATGGACGAGGAGTACTGTTTTGGAAACATTACGTTGGTGGCCACCGAGATTGTTTGAGAGCCAGAATCGTTGGGAAACGAAGGCCTGTCTTCCGGGTTGGTTAACCCTCTATAGGTTCTTAGAGACTCGTCTTCCCTCATTTCACTTCGTCGTTGCGGTCCTGCGAGGAATTGGAAGTTAATCGGGTTTGAATTCCGTGGTTAATACTCTCTGAAATGGCATCGTGTTCCAAAGGAAGCACGACTTGACGGCAAGGTAAAAGGAATAGCGTAAACCTTCAATAGAGTTGGAGCCGTTATCGATCCACACTCTTGCCGAGATGAAGGGTGACAAGGCTTGTAAATTTCTAGGTGACCGATACCTTGCAAATACATAAGGATACCGTACATGGAACATGGGCATCTTCCCTACAATAGGCAGGTTTAGCTACAAGTACACGTTGGAACCAACATCATCTTACAGAATTACATATTATAATAATATGAAATTAACGTAAGCATCGCCGGAGAAGATCATAGGGATACGTCCAACACATCCCGACCTGTTACCCTGTGCATGTCTTGAACCACACGTCCCACTTCTCTTATTTATTTTGCAGATTTATGCCCAAAACTGCTTACAATGCTAGCCCACAGAGACGCAAGCCGCCGCCAGCGCCGTCTGCACTGTCCGAGCGGGCCCTACGCCGGCGCTGCTCGTCGTCGACTCCGCGGGCGCGGCGGCGGTTGGTGTCGGATGGTATTTTGACATGGAACTTGAGACGGAGCTTGACATGCGGCTCAAAATGCTGCTCGCCGCGGGCTGGTCAACCGTGACAGAGCAGGGGCTACCTTCGCTACTCTCAAGGATCTCAAACCCAGGGCATGCCGGCTTCGTGGCGTTGGGGGGCGGCCCAATTTGGACGAGTCCGCCAAATTCGGGGCACTCCGGGATGGCCTCGTGCACGTCGTGGATCTCGCCCTGCCAGCCCCCCTCCCCCACACCGTTTGAATATTGAACGCCAGAGCTCCCTCGGAATGCAGACGGGCAGCAACGAACGATTCCCGTTTCGTACAGGTCCCAAAATAGGCTCGTCCAAACAATGCTCCACTCCAGGAGGTACCGGTCGTGAACTCCCGTGTGTACTCGGTGGCTGGTGGGGTTGTCGCTCCGTACCGGATCCAGTCCGTGACGTTGGTGAAGTCGATGAGAAATAAGGTCGTGTCTGTCGACGTTTGGTTACTAGATACTTGAAAGTTGCCAAAGTCCATAGAGGACCCAACCGACTTCCACCCTTGGACTTGGCTAATGGTCCAGAATACGCTGAAGCCCCCGATTGACGTCGCGATGCTCGGGTTTTGGATGGCAAAGACAATGGGCATGATGTCAGCGGGCTTGTATGTGTCGTTATGCGGGAAAACGATGTCGACTTCAAACTGCCGGGTGTGGTGATCACTTCCACCGCAACTGCCAGCGCCGCGAGTCCTGCGGATGTCCAGAACCATTTTGAATACATCGTGGATGTTGTGAATGTTTGAGTTGGTACTCGAAATTGGTGTGTTCGGTTGAGATGCTGGGGACAAGGGGATGAGTTCAGAAGAATCTTCCTCCGCATGATATAACCTCCTCGTTATCAACCCGACCAACAGGCCCCTTCACAAAGTTCTTGCAGGGTGGCATCGGGCAACCGGTGCCTCCTTCGCTCTACACTAGTGCTTCGCTTGGTCCTTGGCCTGAGATTTATGTTTTTCGCCTGTTGGCGGAGCCTACTGAGGAGGTCCGGATAGGGCGCCCATGGGCGGCTTCGGGACTCGGCATCGAGAGAATCCCGCCGCCCCTTGGCGCTTTCGCTGGTTTGGGTGGGTGCTCATCTCCCGGAACGGGTTCCCAGCCTTGGCGGCATGTCGGATTGGGCGACCGACTCCTCGCTGTGGGTTACTTCCTTGGTATGGCAAGCGCTGGAAAAATGGGTAAGGGTACATGGAGCTCCTTTACCTCGCGCACGATCGTTGCCCGTTACCCATTGTTTACACAGTAAGTTTCCACCAAGCGGTACCCAGTAAAGTACCTTACCTTACCTACCTAGTATACACGGACCGTAGTCCTGGAAGACCATATGCATGCTCTTGCCGGGATTCGTATTGTGATAGCCTAGGTACCTATATTTGTAAGGCGTCCTCCAACACCAATGGGGTCACAACTAAACAGAGGTAGCTCGGTAAGTCCCCACCCCTGGCAATCGCACACACCACCAATCGCACACTTTGACCCACTTCGCCCAGGTGTAAGAGGACTCTCCTGAACAACTTCAACATTGCCTCAATCCATATACTCGCTGAAATCCTGCAAATGACCCTGTAGTACGACGTCCGTTAAAGCGTCTGATGTCTCTACAAGCTCCCCAGCTTCGAACTTTGCCTTGATAATATCTACAATAGTCGCAAATTTGATATTGGGATCCAGTTTGACCTTCCTCTTCTTCTTGGGCCTCACTCTTTCCAACTGAGCTTCAGCTGCCTCAAGTTTTACTTGCAAATTGAAGACTTCCATAGTTTTCTCATCAAAAAGCTTCGCGAGCTTATGAAAGCTGATCCTGACAGTGTCGTCCGTCCTGAAAATCTCGCGTAGTTCAGAGTTAACTTCGTACAACAACTTGAAGATATCTTGACTGCGTCTAGGCGTCGGGACAGTCTTATGTGATGGCCTAGTAATTTTTGACAGACTTCCTTGTGATCGACGGCGTCGTTTTCGAGGTGTGGAAACCGGTCTGGGTTGTCCTACATCAACAAAACGACTCGCGAGAGGCTTCTCGATGTTGAGGGGCCAGAGACCAGATGCCTCCCATCCAGATCTGATATACAGCAAAAATATCAGATCTTCCCTGGCTCTAGCATAGGCGACGATAAAGTCCTGTTTGTTGAGAGGGAGTCCGTTGCGTTGAAGGATGATATCGCTAAGGTAACGGCGGTAGCTGTTCTTCAGGGGGCTGAAGACGGTAAGGTCGAGCGGCTGGAGGACGTGGGAACAGTGTGGAGGTAAAAAAAGAAGATGAATGCTATTGGCGTAACACTCCCACATAAACTCATCACTTTCATGACTCCCATGCCCATCAACTACCAACAACCGCTTCCTTGTTGTTGCTGTCCCAGGGATGTAAATCTCCTTCAACCAGTGAAGCGCAATATCATTGCTTGTCCATCCTTTTGGGCTTGTCGTAAACCTCCAACGTGAGATAGCATTGTAGAGGCGTGGATCGCGAGGAAACCACTGCTGCTGAACGTCCGCGCCCTCATAGATAACCAGGGGGGGAAGCGACTGACCCGCTGCTGTGATGCATTCGATGATCGTGATCCAGGTCCGGTTTTCTGGACTCTTGGCGATAGCAACTCTGGTCTCCTGTCTTCCAACACATAAACCGTTTGTTCCCATACCTTCCATCACTCCAACTTCGTCCATATTCCCCCGGTGCTCGGGCAGGATGTCCTCAATAGCAGGAAGCACAAGCTTCTCAAACCAGGTCCTAATAACCTCAGTTGTTGCCCCTTCAATGCGCTTGTAGTCAACTCGCTTCACCTTCTTGGTCTTAACTTCTGGATGGCGCTTGAAAAATCGAGGAAGCCAGCCGTTCCCGACAGTCTCTGAGGAGCCGTTTGCCTGGAGGATACGGTCGGCGAATAAGCGAATCTGGCGATGGGAAATAGGGACGCCTAAGTCCTCTTGTATCGTGATCCAGGCCGCCAGATGATTTTCCTGGTAGGCGAAAGCTTCTGCAACACAGTAGCTTCGTATTCGCCCTTGGGTCGGACACCCTTCTTGATCCGGGACTGAATGGTTGAGGGTGGTACGCCCCACTCTTCGGCTGCCTTCCGTACGGACATGCTTCCGTTTCTGATGGCCGTGATGGCTTGTTGGAGGTTTTCTTCGGTGTATTTCTTAGCCATCATAAAAGCCCTGCTTCCAGCAATCAAAACGATATCAAAATTATGAATATTTGACCAAAATTGACTAAGTTGTTGTGGTTTGACCTTGGGCGGGGCGAGGGATGGTTGGGCAGGATGCGGGGCTGGAAGGTGTGCGAGAGGTGGGTGTGCGATTGCCAGGGTGAGGGACTTAATGAGGTGACTATCGAGATGCCAACAGCTGATACCCTTATGGTCTTGAATCCTCAATTTGAAAGCTACGGGTTTGTTGGGTTAATAACGAAAAATAATATATGGTGTTGACATCGGATCCTTTCAAATGCAAGGTGACAAACGGTTCGGTCCTGCAGGTTCTTAATACGAAGTGCCGGCAAGGCTCGGCGCCCGACCCGAGATTTGTCACGGTCCTTTGGTTGGTCGAGAACACAGCCTCAGTTTGATCCTCCAAACCAGTGCACTTTTCCCATCGGTTGATCATCGGGTCACACCGAGTTCAATTGTCAACGTGCCCACGCTCCCACATCAGCATCAAAATTTAATCCTCGGATAGTTCAACCGCCAACTCCGCCTCAGAACCGAGCAGCAACCGGGGTAACAAGGGCGACCTCGACAGTCTGCCAGCTGCTGCATCGATCAACGTTATCTTCTGACGGTCCGACCGTATCCATCCCCGTCATGTCGGACGGGAGTCCCGGTACGGCCACCAATTCTTACGACTCGGCATGTGCATGTTACTGAGACAGTCAAAGTCCCGGGTAGCGTTTACTTCTATGCGCCCAACACGGGAGCCGCGATCTTCTTTGCCGCCGCCTTCGGAGCGACGGGACTCTGCCATCTCGGGCAGTGTTTGTCAGTGCATCTCATTGTCCCGACTGCTGCGACGCGCTGGAGCAGCCACCCTAACTACTTGACCTTCGTTACTTTAGCTACCACAAATCCTGGGCAGTGACAGTTTTCTTGCCGCTCTTCTGTGCGCTCCTGGCCGCGGGCTATGCCACGCGCGCCTATGGGGCGCACCATTACGATGACCCGCAGATTTATACAGCTAGTATACTGCTAATTTACGCCTCGCCGTACGGAACCCCCCCACCCCTTACAAACCCTCTTGCGTCAGGGAGAACTACTCTTCAGCCCAAGTAATCTAACTAACGACCATCCCCCCCAACAGCCCCCTCCTCCAACTCACCAACCACCTCATCCTGACCCGCCTCTTCCACTTCGTCCCCTACTTCGCGCCGATCCACCCCGACCGCACCCTCATCGTCTTTTCCAGCCTCACCGCCGTCATCGAGCTGCTCACCATCGCGGGAATGGCCTACCTGACCGACCGCACCGCACCCGACAAATCGCTCGGCATCGGCGACACACTGACCAAGGCGTCGCTGGTGCTGCAGCTGATCGTCACGGCCGCCTTCCTGCTGCTCGCCGCCGTCTTCTACCACAGCTGCCGCGGCGGGCGGATCCGCAACCCGCGCGTGACACGCCCGCTGTTTGTCGGGGCGGCGAGCATGCTGCTGGTCCTCGGCCGGACGATATACCGTATGGTGGAGCATTTTGGGGTGCCGGCGTCGCGGGAGGGGTTGGATCCGCTGAGCTTGAGCCCGGTAGTGCGGTATGAGTGGTTCTTTTATGTGTTCGACGCGGCGTTTGTGTTGCTGGCCACGGTGGTGTGGAACGTCGGACACCCGGCGCGGTACCTGCCCGAGAACCCGCGCATGTACCTCGCGCAGAACGGCAAAACGATACTGAAGGGGCCTGGGTGGAACGACTCGCGTTCGAAGACGGAGACCATGTTTAACCCGTTTGCGATGCTCAAATCGGATAACGGGCGGCAGAAGAAGTTCTGGGAGGAGAATGGGTATAGCATGTCCAACGTGAGGAGGGTAAGGCGCTAAGGCTTTTGTGACCGTAGTTAACGGCGGGTATTTCAAACCTTGAACATTAATAAAGGTGTGAATTCTTTTTGACATTACGTTCATCGATCAAGAAGGCCACATATGGCAAGGGCAACCGCCTCGGAGCCTTCCTCCCCGTTTACATCCCCAACATAACCGAGCTTGCGCGCGCCGACATTTGCAAACACCCTGCTGCCTCGTTCGAGGTTTCCTTCTCAGCGTACCACATTGCTAACCTGTCCACGTTGGCCACGAAAAGCGCCTTTTGGCTCTAGGCCGAGGGCAGCCGGCTCGCCAAGGGATTGCCCACAACCTGGCCGCGGAGTTTGACCATCTCCCGGTGGTAAGAGCCCCGCTGCCGCGGAAGACCGAGGTGAGTAAAGAAGCGGTTGAAGTGCCTCATCGTGACCGAGCTATTGAAGCCGCCCATTATGGTCATGTAGACGCTTTGCTTCTGTCTCGTTGATTTTATCCAGTTCTGGTAACGTATAAAAGTACTGCGATACCAATGGCGCGGTGATGAACGTCGGACCGTACGGGAGCAGCATTCGGTCCGGAAATATGCTCAACTTGCAGGCCGAAACCGGTTCCCCGGAGATCCCCAATAGTCCCGGGCCAAGCACCGGGACTCAGCCGCCGGGGTATCGTTCCCGATCAGGGTCGGGTTGCAAAGGCGCATTCATCTGCGGCTACCTTACCTAGGTACTGATAAGTAGTTACCTAACCCCGGGCCAGCACACCATCTCACAAGGACGCCAGAGCAAATTGCTAGCCGTTACGGAGCAGTTAAGAAGTCGTTTCTCTTCGTGTGTTTGGGCGGGCCAATAATACGGACGTTTCGGAACCCGATGCTGGGTGCTGATGGTTCTGTACGACGTCTCGGGGTTCCCTGCATGCCGTTGATCGCACATGCCTTCCCAGGGCGAGCCATCCCATACTGTCTTACACCTTCCTATCTTCAACAAGGCGACACCTTAGTAGCCGGTCTTCCCGCAAATACGCTCCCCATCCCCTTGTACCGGGGACTCCTTTGCCACTTGGCCTCCTCTAGCCGATATTGAGAATAGAGAAAGTGTCGCTCTTACCACACTACAGTAAACCAATCTGCCATGGCTTCCAATCTCGATGCCGCATCGCTCTTCCGAGTCGATGGTATGGTCGCCGTCATCACCGGCGGAGGAACCGGTAAGCCCCAAGACCAACAGCCGACATCTTTTTTACCCACACATTCAACACCATCCTAATAACATCGACCCGCAGGAATCGGCCTCACCATGGCCCGAGCCCTCGCCATCAACGGCGCAAAGCGCGTCTACATCCTCAGTCGACGCCTCGACGTCCTAACCACCGCCGCGGCCGAACACCCCACCGTTTTCGTCCCCATCCAATGCGACGTCACCAATCACGCCTCCCTGCAATCCGCCGTCGACCGGATCACCTCCGAGACGGGCCACATCAACCTGCTCATTGCCAACAGCGGCGTGGGCGGGCCCGCGGGAGGGTGGAACCCGGCGCTTCCGGTGTCGGAGGTGCGGGCTAAGTTGTTTTCTCAGGCCAACATGAACGGCATGACCTCCACGCTCAATGTCAACGTGACAGGCGCGTTCTTCACCATCGTGGCGTTCTTGGAGCTGCTGGACGAGGGCAACAAGCGGGCGCTGAAGGGCGGGTTTGGCAAGCCAGTTGTGGAGGGAAGCGATGTTCCCGCTATCCAGAGCCAGGTCATTGTCACTGGCAGCATAGCGGCGTTTAGCCGCATGGCCATGTCGTCGCCGGCGTATGCGGCGGGCAAGGCGGCGATTACGCACTTGACCAAGCAGGCTAGCTCGACTTTGGCTGGGTATGGGATTCGGGCGAATGCGTTGGCGCCGGGGCGTGAGTATTCCGCTTTGGATGGGTAAAATGTGATGAGGGATGGAAAGGTGCTAACGCGGGTTTAGTGTTCCCTTCGGAGCTGGCCAGCGGTATGATCGGCACCCGTGACCCAAGCAAGGAGTCGGCGGATGACCCTCGATTCATTCCGGCCCGGAGATTCGGGGGCGATGAGGAGATGGCGGGCATGTTGCTGTACCTCGCTAGCCGCACGGGAGCTTACACCAACGGTGCTGTGTTGCTGGCCGACGGTGGACGATCAGCTGTGATGCGTTCATCGTATTAGTCGTGGAAGGAAACAATTATACCGGTTTTGATGGGCCACAATTAGGTGAACCTTAGTACCTTAGTATTAAGCTATCAGACAATACGATGACAATGAAAGCACAAATTTGTACATGGGGCCCCTGGTTCACTCCCCTAACCCCAGTCAACCAAGGTAGGTCAATACGTACACTCCCCTCCATCTACATGCCAGACCCGGCAGCGTACTCCTGGCCCTCCGCGCCTGCCTTATCGGCCGGTGCTAGGTTCAGTTTCGCAGGGCCGTTGACGCAGATGCCCTCCTTGGAGAACCGGCTGCCGTGAACAGGGCAGTCGAAGCTCTTCTCTGCGTGGTTCCAACAAACAACTCCCTTCATATGAGGACACAAGGCACTGTACTTGCTAACCTTGCCGTTTTCGTCCTTGTAAATGGCCAAGGGTTTGGCGGTTGCCTGTGATGATGTTAGTCACGAAGTTACCTAAATAGCGAAACCAAGTGGAGCTGTTGAACTCACCGAGTTCAGGACGCCACCACACCCGCGGCCCAACTCCTCGATATCTGTGATATCGGTTTGGAGGAACCGCTTGTACTGCAGGTTGATCTGGACATCATGCTTTACCATACTTGGCAATGTCTTGAGGATACTGCCCAACCGCTTCGGGTTGTACAGCGAAGCCCAGTCATTCGGCTTCCCTTCAATCTCGTCTGCAATCAACCGCCCAGCCAGCACACCGTGTGTCAACCCATCCCCAGAATCGCCGGTGACAACAAAGACCTTGTCGTTGCCTTGATTCTTGCCGATGAACGCCATGTAGTCGACAGGCTCAAATATCTGGCCACTCCAGCGGTAGTCCGTTGTACCGGCTTGGGTGAACCGCTCCCGAGTCCACTTCTCCAACTCGTCGAACCTTGGTGTCGTCTCTTCCTGTCCAACCTTGTGATCACATCCTCCCACGACGAGATAATCATCTTTCTCGTCACACTCCGTCAGCCGGACGTATTTGTAGGCCTCGGCATTGTCGTAGAGCAGACAATCTTCGACGGAACCCTTAGGCACCCGCACAGCAATGCAGTAGGAACGGAAGTACTCGAGCTCGGCAACAATCGACAGCTTCTGTAAAGGGATGCAGGTTGCCTCGACGGCGTACTCGGCCTTGACTTTGTGGCCCGCCTCGGTCTCGATGGTGACTGATTTGTGGCCCATGCCGAGAACCTCGACGCCCTTCTCGTGGATGCCCGAGACGCGGGTGCGCGTAAAGCACTGGAAGTTGGGCTGCTGCTTCAGCCAGGACAGTACGCCGGCCAAATACCGGGTCGGGTGGAACGTGGCTTGGTTTTCGACGACCATACCGCCGCGCTGGTCCGGCTTGCCAGTCCAGCCACGGACCGTCAAGTTTTCCTGGGGCATTGTCAGCTCTCAATTATCACATCACCATCCCAAACCAAGCACATGTATCCTCCGATCAACAGTTGGAATGGACGATTCACTCACCACATCAAACCGACTCTCAATCCCCAACCTCTTCTGCATCCCCGCCTCCTCCCTCAACTCCTTAATCTCCCTTTCATACCCCTCCTCACCCCTCACATACTGACTCACACCATACGCCTTCACCTTCCTATACTCACAGTCAATCCCCAACTCCCTCGCCACCTCCCCGACCTTGTCCCTCGCCCACGCATGACTCTCCGCCGCCCGCCTTGCCCCGTCCTCCCCGTGCTTCTTCGCGATCTCCAGGTACCCATCGTCCAGGTCATTCGTCAGGTGCCCGCTGGTGCGGCCGGACTCGCCCGAGAGCACGTCGCGCGCCTCAAGCATCACCACCGCGTGGCCGCGCCGCACGAGCTCGTAGGCCACGTGGATGCCGGCGATGCCCGCGCCGATGACGACGGTGTCGGTGGTGAGGTCGCGGTCGAGGGCGGGGAATTGCGGGTGGGACGTGAAGGGCTGCTTGTGCACCCACACCGGGTCGGTGTTGCCGGAGGTGTGCATGAATTGCTCCGGGTCGGTGGTGGTGGTCGCCATGTTTGGGGTGAGGGTTGTTGAGAGGGGGCTGGTTGGTAGGAAAGGTGTTAGTGGTGAAGTGGGAGTTCAATGGTGATGTGTGTAAGTTGTTGGTTTGTAAGTGACGCGAGTGTGTGTGAAGATCGTAGGACGGGTTATGGGTGACAGTAAGGGGGGACATACCGATATTGAAATAGGGGTTGGAACTGTGACTTGTTTTGACCAATTGTGGTAAGCCGTGGTCTGGAAAGTTCAGCTCGACTTGATAACGAACGGGTTAACTGAGAGAATTGGCGACGTCCAACAACCAAGTTATGTAGGAGTCGTGATGGGTGGGCGGGAGTGTAAGTGACGTCACCAACACTGGGGTTACAATGCCGAGTTACTACCAGTCTCGCTGTTTGTCTGGAGCACAGAGCCGCGAGTGCCATGGTATAAACGAACCAAAACAGCGGTACAAAACCCGGAAGCACAATGTAGGGCGATAGTTCTAATGGTCTTCGCCAGGAACTCAGAAAAAGGAGAAAAGAAGATTCGGTGATGTTGATTTGAAGCCCAGGCCCATAAAACAGGGGGAATTCTAGATCCCCTGCTCTCCCTTCTAAACCGCGTCTCCGAAGGTCTATGACGACATCGTTTCACTCCCCGGACAAGAAATGCACTACATGCTGGTAACAGCCGAAGTAAACAAGACAGCGTACCTAGGCAAGGTTATCATCAGTTCCCCTGCTGCCCGGAACAGCTGAGCGTAATTATCCCGTGTTGCTTTGACACAACATCCATGACGATTCTGAATTGATAATATGGGAATCTTTGTATACTGCTGCTTTCATAAGGCAGTCAACAACTAACTCGGCATGTGCCACTTACTGCATACACTGCATCGTATCGTATAATAACACCTATTCCAGATAGAATCTCAGTTAGGTCTTTTCCTGCTTGCGACCTCGTAAAATTGCTCCATGTTCACGAACATCACTATCGAGCGACACTACTACGCAGCTCACTGCATGTGAGCGGAACTGAGAGGAAACCAGGACCATTGGAACGGATTAAAATCCCGTGAAACCCTCGACAGGCTTCCATTTGGTTTGTGACGTTAGCTCTCCGATTTTATTTGGATTGTTCAAGTCTAGTCGTCTCGACCGTGTTCCCTACTCCCCACTCGGTGAGTCAACGGAAAACCATTCCCTCCATGACTGACATGGCTGATGGGGACAAGTCGCCCGCTCGTCAGGGAGGGATTAGGCAGAGCGGGTAAACAGCTGCGTCAATTATGAATGGAGAAAGCACAATGCAGAAGTAAAGAGAAGCGAGTGGAAAATGTGTTTGTCTCAGAAAGCATTGTTGATAGATCAAAGACCCGACATGATGCCCGAGGTTCGTATAAGGGATCCCGAGAAGAGCGACATAAAATCAAGAATTTCAGGACAGGGTAGGAAATGCTCTCATAAAGTTTTACGCCCAAGATTTCCAGTGAGCAAGGCCCGGTTTTCCGTGTGCTCTCACATCAGTTCCAATCAATTTGATAAGAGGCAGGTTCCCGCGAAACCCGCAGGAAATTACAAAATTGCCAGCCCCAATTTGAGCGGCAGCGCTGCTTGGTTGCCCACGTTAGCATGGATTGCAATGATTCCCTAAGTTAAGTGTACTATACTTGATGAATCCCTCCCCTCCATGTGCGCCGCAGCTACCCGTTGCAAGTTCGCCAGAAGCCTAGTTCAATTTCATATTCCGCCACATTTTCACCCTGGTCGCCGCGGATCTTCCCCCTTCCTCTGCAGCCACCAAACGGCACTCCACACGCTAAAATTAATAGTAGTCAAGTCATGGAAAACGTTTACGAGACCTAGTTACGTTCTTCAGGCTCAGTTCTTTGTTCGTTGTTTCAGCCTTCGGCGGTGTGCGCCTCGCCATCGGGTGACTTGTCACATTGCGATTCACGCAGGTTTTGATTCATTTCAGTTTTCTCTCTGCCATCCGTGACCAAAACGAAGCAAACAGCAAAGCTTCCACCTCTTCCAAACCATTAACTGCTTTTTTTTCTGCCCAACCCCGACTGTCGCCGTTTTCCAACTTCCTCCTTCCTTGCTACCTTCTTCCCAACCCCTCGCCTAGCCCCCAGTCGTCGTACAAAACAAACGGAGCTGTCGGTTCTCTGCCGTCTTCCGCCCACACTTTCCGAACGCCTCCTCAATCTATCCAGCCATGGCCACCCTTGCAGTTGACGCGGAGGAGGAAAGCATGGAGTCGTGCATTATTGTTGCCAATCGTAGAAGTCCCCGATCCAAGACTTCCAGCGTTCCGAAAGTAAGTCGCCAACACCGAATAACGATTGCCTGTTGCAGTGCATACCCGCAGCGGCGACTTCTTGCGTGTTGAATTTACCTCCACCAGCAGATCGTGCCCCAAACTCACTTTGTTTTCAATCAAACTAGACACAGAAGACTACGATCCCCATGAGACCCGCTACGAGGGGGGGTCGCTCCCGGGGGCAGGCGCAGCCCATCAAGAGGCCGCGCGGGCGACCGAGAAAACCAAGAAACAATACGGTCGAAACTGCCATTATCCTCTCTGATAGCGATTCAGAGGGTGAAAGCAGCGAGCCGACACGGAAAGACAAAAAAGAGGCCTATTACGAAACTCGAAACTCCCACGACCGCTCCGAATCCGAAACGACCAGCACCTTCCTACCATGCTCCCTCGTCTTCGCACGCTATCCCTGCACCAACCCGAGTGGGTGTCGACGAAGTTCGCCAGCAACTACTCGCCGAAAAGAAACTACGAGCCGCCGCAGAGGCAAAACAAGCAGAACTACAACGGTTGCTCGACGAGAAAGATGCGTCTTGGGCGGCCGATGTGGCGGCTCAGGCCATGCCCCTCCAACTGCAGCTGCAAAGAATAACAAAGGAGAAGAAAGAGGTCGAAGTCGCATTCAAAGATCTCGAAGGGCGCCTTCAGGCCTCTTTGGGCAAGAACCAAGAGTACGAATCCTCCCTCAAGGGCCTGACCGCGCGCGCTGTAAAAGCAGAGGAAACCAAGGCCCAGGCCGAGGAGCAGAACGCTCTCATCGCCAGCCAGGCTGCCGAAATCTCACAGCTGAAGAGGGCCGTCGTGTCCCGCGCAAAGGAACTTGCTGAGGCTGGCCAAAGGTTTAGTGCAGTGACGGCGACTCTTCGCGACCTCACCACCCGTCATGCCACCGCCACCGAATTGATCCAGCAGCACGAAAGCAAGATTCAGCATCTCACCAACGCCTTGTCCGAAGAGAAGAACAACACCGCCGCGGCTAAGGGCCCACGGGTTGCCGCCGGAAAGACGCTCATTGAGATCAAACAGCGCATTGCCCAAGTCGAGCGTCATAACGTCGAAAGGAACGCCACTATTGCCGATCTTCAGCGCAAGTTGAGCTCCTCAAAAGTAAAATGCGCCGACGTGGAGAAACAAGTGATTGAGGCAGAGGATGGCCGCCTCCGTGCGGAGAAAAAGCTGGCCGAAACAGAGGAGAAGCTGAGCGTGGCTGAGAAGGAACTCGCTGCGGTGGAAGCAAGGCGCAAAGACACGGACGATAAGATGGTCCAGAAGTTAGCCATGACCGTCAACAAACGAAAGCAGGCCGAGGTCAAACTAAAGGCAAAGGAGCAACAACTGGCGCATTCCGAGGAGATCCTTGCCGAGCTGAAAAGCAACCTGCTCCTCCTCAAAAAGCAACTCGCCGAGGCCGAGCAGGCGGTGCCACCCCAAGCGCAGGAGTCTATCAACAACCTCACTTGTGAACGCCACGCTTTACTCGGGGAGACACACGCACGGCTGAAGGAGTTGGAGAAGTTGCAACATAATACCGAGTGCCTACGTGGCACCATTGCAGACCTGGAGCAGGATAAGCAGCAACTAAGCGCGGCTGTCGCTGAGAAGGACGCCATAGAGACTCAGCTCACTACGCACAAGGACTTGGTTGCTGTGTTGCGACGCGAGCGGCAGCAGTTTGAAGCCTCCTCAACTCGCGCCTGGCAAGAGATGGATCCCCTGAAAAGAGAGCTTGCAGAGCACAAACAAGCGTTATCGGATTTGCAAGCCCGATCTTTGCGATGGAACTCTACCTCAGAGGAAGCCATCCAACAGATCGTGAATCTCCGAAAAGAGCGAGACCATCTCCGAGGGGTGGTGAGCAGGTTGCAGGGCGAAAGTGAATCCCTCCGTGCTGAGTACACCCAGGTTGTCAACAAGGCCACCACGCGGGAAGCGCAGCTCCATGACAAGATTGCGCAGATGACGCACAACTTGGAGGCGAGACACGGCGAGGTGGTGCAGCTCCGACAGAGTCTTGTGAGACAGGGCCTTAGGGAGGACACCTTGCAAAAGGACATGGCGGCTAAGAGCACCAAGCTCCTGCAGCTAGAGGCAGAACTGAAAGAGAAGCAGGCCATAGTTGCCACGAAACAAGGGGAAATCGACAGCCTCCGGGAGGGCATCAACAATCTCCGCACAGCAGTCACCAGACTCGAGACCGACTTTGCAGCCCAGCGGGTAGAGCTGGAGCAACGTAACGCAATGCTCACCGACAACGAGCAAGCCATCACGGCGAAGCGCAGCCAAATCCACCAGCTGCAGGAGACCGTCTCAGAGCTCAACTCGGAGAAGGCCCAACTCCAGGACGACCTCACAGTCCAAAAGGACAAACTCCAACAACTGGCCACCCAGCTCACCCAACTAATCAGCGACAATGAAGAGCTGCAAATCGCCAGCACAACCAAGGAACAAACCATCGACTCCCTCCGCCAGCAGCTCTTCAACGTCAGCCGCGAGAAGGCCAACCTCCAACACCAAACTACCACCAACCTCACCGAGATCGAGACCCTCAAAACCCAGCTCGAGACGGCAGGCAACACCATCGAAACCCTCACCCAGACGGCCGCCGCCATGAAGGAAACCACTTCGGCCCTCCAAACCGACCTCCAAGCCCTCACGACCCAGCAAACCGAAACCACCCAGCTCGTAACCACCCTCGAAAACGAGACCTCCGCCCTCAAAACCAAACTCGCTCACACCACCGCCCAAGCCGCGGAGGATATTGCCGCGCTCGAGGATCGCATCAAGCAGCTGGGCGTGGAGAAGGAGGCGCTGGAGGAGGCGCGCCGCGTTCAGGATGAGTTGGTGGGGAAGTTGAGGGCCGAGGTGGCCGAGGTGTTGGCCGAGGGCGAGGCGCTGGAGGAGTATCTCGCGAAGCGGGATGGGTGTATTGAAAGGGTGCGGGGGTTTGTCAAGACGCTGCCGCAGTGGATGGAGAGTACGCTCATTAGGAAGTGAAGGGACGGGGGATATTTGGGGGGGTGGCGTTGAGGATTGGGGTGGATGGGGTGAGGGATTGACGTCGAGGGGATGAGGTTGGAGGGGCTGAGGTGGGTTGGAGATGGTGGTGAGCCGGTGAGGTTGCGAGGGAGGCGGAGACGGTATTTAACTTGCATTTTGGGGGGTTGTTGATTTGGGTGGTACCTTGCTTTATCTTCGGGTTTGTCTCAGGGACGCTAGATGGAGGGCGATCAGTTTCCTCGATGAGTATTTACCAACGCAATGACATTTCGATTTAACGTACTTGCATAACGAGTGGCCCACCATAACGAGTGGGCCACTTTTCTTCCTTTTGCAACCTCCCAACTTCATCACGAATTTCCTTCACAATGCAAAATGGAACCTCTTCCAAAAGAGAGTCGTATAATCCTTGCGCTTGAAGCTCTTAAAAAAGACTCTAAACTTTCCGTACGGAAGGCTGCTACGATCTACGAGATTCCACGAAGCTCACTGCGACACCGACGCGCTGGAAAGCAACCACGACCAGAAATACCAGCTAACCTTCGAAAATTGACCGACTTGGAGAGAACAAGTCCTTCTTGAGAGGGTACTCGACCTTGATGCGCGAGGATTTCAGCCCCAGCTCTCGGACCTTCGAGAAATGGCCGATCGCCTTCGGGCCGCACGCGGCGCGTCGCCCGTCGGACCCCGATGGGCAAACGGTTTCGTAAAGCGACATTCCAAGGTTACAACGCGTTTCCGACGTCAAATCGATTATCAGAGGGCCCAATGCGAAGATCCCGAGTAGTAAACGCGTGGTTTCGGCTCGTACGCAACGTAATCGACAAATACGCGATCCAAGAGGGGGATATCTACAACTTCGACGAGACTGGGTTCCAGATGGGCATGCTTTCGAGTGCAAAGGTCGTGACGAGCTCCGAGCGCCGTGGGAGGCCGCGCACAAAGCAGCCTGGCAATCGGAGTGGGTTACGGTGATCCAAGCTGTGTGTGCGGATGGCTGGGTCGTGCCGCCGTACTTTGTCGTCAAGGGGAAAAACCACCTCCTCCCCTGGTACCAGGACAGCCGATTCCAGCCCGAATGGAGAGTCCACACAAGCGAAAATGGCTGGACAACAAATGAGATTGGCGTCGATTGGCTAAAACATTTCGACCAGGCTACCAAACGCCGTACGAGAGGGGTACATCGACTGCTTATCCTCGACGGCCACGAAAGCCACCACTCGATCGACTTCGAAGATTTCTGCAAGGCCAACAACATTATTACACTTTGCATGCCTCCCCATTCTTCCCACTTTCTCCAGCCCTCGATGTTGGGTGTTTTAGTCGGCTTAAGGCCTTGTACGGCAAGCAGATTGAGCAGATGATGCGGATGCAGATCACCCACATTACGAAGGAGGACTTCTTCGACGCGTTTGTCGAGGCATTTCACGCTTCCGTCACAGCGAACAACATACGAGCGGGCTTTAGAGCAACTGGCCTAGTTCCTTTTGACCCTGAATTGGTAGTTTCTTGCCTCGACCCTAAGCCACTTACCCCATCTCCTCCAAACTCGCGTCCCGGAACAGCCTCGACCTGGGCCCTGAAGACCCCATCCAATGCGTACGACGCGACCAAGAGCTCCATCACTCTCAAGCGGAAGATCGAGAACCATCAAGGTAGCTCTCCGACTCACATTTTTGACATCATCGACTTGCAGGCCAAGAGCATCTCAAAGTTGGCACATGAAATGGTGTTGCTCCGAGCTGAGGCCCAGGAACTTCGTACAGCAAATGAGCGACTAAGCAAGCGCCGTAGGACAAAGAAAACGCGTCTGCAGGAAGGAGGATCACTTAGTTTAAAGAGGCAAAGGGTTTGATGGCTGATCGGGGACTTGGTGATAAGGACTGCGAGGAAACGTCTGGGAGTAGTGGTTGTATAACAGTGGGTGGGCCACGCATTCGGCTCTGCAGCAACTGCAAGAAGCCCGGCCACAATGCACGAACATGTCAAGTAGTTTGCGAGACATCTGAAGATGGTGATACCGAGTAGTTTCAATTGATTTGAGTTGTTGTGGCTGAATTGACTTACACGAGGTGGTTGAGGTCCGGGAAAAGTGGCCCACTCGTTATGGTGGGCCACTCGTTATGCAAGTACGTTACCTAGTTATCCTATGACCTTGACTGAAATGGGAAGAGTCGTGTGCATTACCCCCCCTTCCCTTTCCCTGTTTCCCGGTGAACGATACCGCCCGTCGCAAATCACAAAGCGACTTGGAACTCCTTCCAACCAGGCCCCCTCGTCAAGGGGAAGACAAAAGAAAGAAAGAAAGGTTAATCTGGGACAAACGTAGCCGGCGTACTAAGGTCAACACCAACCGTTGTTAGCAAGGTTACCCCGAATCCTACCGTCCTCTCGGTTTTGGGGTGGGAAGATTCGCCTCAGGCTCACGCGGAGCCCAAACTAGCACGGCTCTCCATCCATGGCGGAACAGCGGATCGAATACGGCCGCATATACAAAGTAGCAAGATGCCTCTGTCGCGTTTTTGACACTGAGGCCGGCAAATTGAAACAAACATGCCACAGACCTCACCTTGACTGACTGCATCATATCCTTTCAGTCCTTAGTAACAAAAGACTTCAATTTCACCATATCTTCGCCTAATACTCATTGGGTCGAGGGTCTTCTTCATCAACGTCATAGGCAATAGCACCCTCTGGAGGACCGACATTCACGATCTGTTCCAAGAGCGGGTGGCCCTGTCCCAACCAATTGCCGATCTTCACGTACCTAACCTCACTTTTCTGGAAAAACTGCCGCAATTCCCGGCAGTAAGGCGTCGGTTCCTCGATATCCCCCGCACTCGTGTCCCATTCCTCAAACCACTCGAACGGGTCATCGCCGTAGCCGACCTCCCCATTCCGCGACGTCAGCTTCCACAACTCTGTCGGGTGGCCTCTGGGATCGTCACTGGGGACCTGGAACGCGTAGACGCGGCCCAGGCTGCTCTCGTTGTAGAACCGCGCCCAAGCCCATTTTGCGTTGCTCACGCGGAGCTTCTTGTTGGTCGAGCTCAGCCGCTCGCCGAAGCTAGCCCCCGAAGCCGCCGAATCAGCCTCGCTCGCGGCACCGAACGCGCCTTCGCAGTCCTCTGTCGTGACAAATAGGGGTGGCTGCTCGCGCCCCAACTCTACCGTGTCGTGCATGGCGTAGTCGCAGTCCGCGTGCGCCGGGTCGCAAGGGTCGCGGTTGATGTGCCGTAGGAGGGCGTGGGCGCAGATGGGTTGGGGTGTGTCTGTCGGGTAGTCGTTAACAACCCGGAATGTGCTGAGTCGAAGGCCTGGAACCTTGGCCATGCGAGGAATGATGTCGGTTCGGGCATCAGCGTTTTCGAGGTGGACATGACGGAGCGAGGTGGCGTTGGCCGCCATGATGTCGACGAGCACATCCGGCCCGTCCAGGTTCATCGAGACGAGTTTCAGCGACTGGAGGGCGCCCATGGCCGATGCCGCGAGATCAGGCCCCAGGATCCTTTCCTCGACGAAGCCTGGGGAATCATCGGGACTGCCGTGATCAAGGCAGAGGCTGAGGTGACGAAGCGTCGGTGCAGCGGCAGCGCAGGCGGCCGTGAGGGAAGAGTTCTCGACCTTGCTAGCCCTGAGATTGATGGGCGTCCAGCACAAGTCCAGAGACTCTAGCCCCTCGAAAGCTGAAGGCGGGATCGGGCGAAAGAAGCTGTAGCCGGGAAATTCGTCGGCCCATCGCAGACGGTGGACGGCCGAAGTGGGCCGGGCCATGGTAGGGAAGATGAACAAGAATAGTCCATCGTTTGACTCGCAGTTGGTGTGGGAGCAAGACATATCCTGGAATGTCTGGAGGAGGCTTGTCGCCATGGGATAGTCGGAGCCCGGGTTTATCGTCCGCTCTGAATCCATGGGGCGTGAAATGAAGGTATGGAGATTGGGAAGCTGATCAACCGCGTCCATGAAGGTTTCTCTGAAGTCCTCGATAGATTCCTCGCGTTCCCGCCGGGATGAATCGTATACAGGGTTGTCACCGACAGGAATGCTGGGCAACCAGAATGCTTCCTTGGCTTGACCATGAAAGTAACCGGAGAGGCCGACAAGGTCCTCATCGTCTTCATTCTCCCCCCACGAAAAGACGGCGCCGAGACGCTCGAAATACCCGAGATCCCAGGACAGCTCCAACCACTCAACTTCGTGAACATGTTTGGCCAAATTTGGGTCGTGACAGATGGACAGGAAGCTTTGACGGTCGACGTTGAGTTTGGAGATGCCGATGCGGTAAAATAGACGACTGGAGGTAGATAAACCAAGCCCACGGCAGGTAAGTCGGAGGGATGCGACGTCGTCTTGTGAGAGCACCTCATCCCAGACAATCAACCTCTGGATGTCAAAGGGGAGTGTATCCAAGTTGGCGGAGGGAAGCGTCATTTTGCCGGACTCGGCGTCTTCGATGTCGGTCACCTCGATTTCTGTCGTGGTGGTCTGAATAGAGTCCATAACACGGATGCATGTGAAGGTAAAAAAGAGAAAGAGATATGGGGAGTGTGGTGAAGACAGGAAAGCAGGTTGGGCATGGAATGTTTCTCACTTAATAACTGAACAACACCCCCGTTTGCCAGCCACTCAGCAAACCCAAGTGTTTGCAGCTACCCGTTGGCAAGTCCAGGCAGTCCAGGCAGCAACAGCCAGACCCACTTTTTGTCTCCAATTCACCGACTTTGCATGAGTGAGAGTAGAAAAGGAATAGACAGAATGAAGAAAAGAAAAGAATTGAAAAAAGTAAAAATAAAAAGAAAAATAGAAGAGAGAAGATGGAAAAGAAAAATAAAAGCGACCTGGTAAGCATGATACAATAACAATATATGATGGAAATGGGAAACAAAAACAAGAAATCGCCTTGTGGTTGGGTCAACTGCGCACTCGTCCCTAATCGTTGTTTGTTATCTTCTTGGCTTCCTAATTAAACTCCCCCCAGGATCAGATTCAGCAACTCGTTCCTGGACACTGGGGCAAAGAGCACGGAAATTTGTCCACGGCGAGCTTATCGGGTTGTCCATCGAGTCCTCGATCAATATCTTTAAGGCACCACTAGCTGCTGCCAGCTAACTTTGACTATCCGAAGGGTAATCTCAGCAACTCGTGCAACGGCAGGTACAAGTTGAACGAGGGCAAGATCTTTGCTGCTCACTGCAAAAGCGGTGATCTAGGTAAGGCCACCTCGTCCCGGGTCTAACCGTTACCAACAAGCATCTTGTTCGAAGCATGTTACAGAAACTAACAAAAGCTAACTCTACCTAGGTAAAAGACCCAGTTTACACCGCTGTCCCGGAACGAAAGCTCCCGCGTCCACCCCAAATCCGAGGGTAATGCAACCCATATGAGTAAGGGTTATAGCAGAGAGTCAGTGATCTCAAGAATACCATCCGCTGGGAGTAAGTTTACAAGGCCGATACTTCGGGCAGGGCGGTCTTTTGGGCAGGGCGTAGAGGAGCCAAAACAAATACACGATACTCCTCTATTGAAGCCCATGGAAACAAACGATGATAGGTAGAGATTGCTAGAGGACATGAAACACACAACACATTTATAGAAGAAAGCCATCAACACCAGGTTACACAACACCCCTCCAGCGACAGGTATTCAACTCATGCATCTTCCGGTTGAAAGTGGTGCTAAATGACCGTCCACAGTTCGGAATGCCACACTCGAATCGTTCGCCCTTGCGTTTCCGGCAACCGGTCTTGAGGTGCTGGTTTCTGGCGCTGAATGTACTGAACCTTTTGGAACAGTCGGGGCAGGAGAGACGGGAGTCTGGTGGCGGATGCGCAGGAGATGTTGAGGAAAGGCTGTTTTGATGTTCTCTGGGGCTAGTACGATTGGTTTACGATTGGTTAGAGACGCAAAATACAGGGATGGAACAACGTACCGTGTTTCGACGGATGGCGTCAAAGACGATGAGATGCCGTGGAAGCTCGCATGCGGGGTTCCTAGAGTATTTGGATCGGAATGGAATCTGTTGACGCCAGCATCGTGAAACTCGCTGTTCCTTCCGGGGGATGAACATTGGGCTTGAGGCGATGGCGCACGGGGGTGCGCAGCGTCAACATTTCCTGTTCCTAGAAAACCAGAGAGAAGAAGGCCTGGAAGAGAAAGTAGCTCTTTGCCAAAGGACCCGCCAAAGTCAAATATGTCGAGATGATGGAGCTAAACTCATAGCTGTCGATGCCGTGACGACAGCCTACCAGGTAAAATTGGTTAGTTGAGGCGGTACTTTACCGATATGCTGAGGGGAAGCAAAACTGCGTACCTAGAAGAGCCAAAATGGCCAGGCCGATGGCCACGGATGCTAACAAAAGAACGGCTAGCGCAGACGATGTGTCTCCTGGTTCCGTGGAAGTATTTTCATGTTCTCCTTCATCGGTTTGGTCATCGACAGGGATGACAGCAACAAACATCCCCGGTGGGGAACTCCCGTCGGGTTCTGAGTCCATGGAAATGTCTTGGAGAATATCCAAAGAAGCGAGGACGTCCAACCCCTGCTCTAAGATCGTGCAGGACTCATTAGAGCAAGGAGGGTCCAGAAATTCCAAAGGTGGTAGCTCACCACTACCACTACCGAAAGACCCCCCCTCTCCTCGACCGATGGGGCCCCTCTGTAGCCGTTGGACTCTTCGAAAAGAGCGTGTAACTCTTCTCCTTGGTAAGGCACGTCTTTATTCTCGGGCCTCGGACTCGCCTTCGAAATTGTCGGTATGTACTGTCGGACAAAGTCTTGTGGAAGGAAAGCAGCAGTTCGTTTGGTTGGACCAACGTTGAGGATTCGCATTGGCTCGGATCAAACTGCCACAAAACCGATGTCGCAATATCGAAGACTTGCTGTTGGTCGGGAGACAGAAAGTATCTCCAGCGGGCCAAGTCTCGGACGAACCTGCAGCGGTTGTCAGTCATACTGTTACCGAAAGGTATGATAGGGCACCTCACTCGACTCTATTAAAGACTGATTGCGTCGGACTACAGCCGGCCCCAGCCGTTGCGTAGGTTGACATCAGCAACGTCAACATCTCATATGCCGTCGACGGTGGCGCGCCGTTGATCAGGCGGCGGATGGAACGTATCCCATCCCTCCACACAAGCCGATACCGGCACAGAGTCTGAAGAGCAAGCGTCGTGGGGTCGTCGGGACTCTCACCGACAAAGCCCGCTAACCCAGAGCAGAGAGTCCTCAATGTTAAACCGATCCCCAGTCCCATCATCCGCCGGGACGAGGAACCGAGGGCGGGATCCAACCGGGGTCGCACAGATGTCTCGGCAGTGGGAAGTAGCGAGGGAGGCAATGTATCATCCCATATTGAGCTCCCATAAGATGAGCTCGCGTCAGATGAGCTGAAACGGATCTGGGCTAACGGCGCCGTTGTGGCAAATAGCCACCACGTGTAGTGGAAGGCCTGCAAATACCCCATCTCATTATCGGGGTTGATCTGCTGGTGCTCAGGATGCATCCTGAGATAATGGGGTACGTCCTCAAAACCGACCTGGCGTAGGAATTCAGCCAAGAGCGAGCAGATGGATTCGTTTTTAGTCTTGGCGGCGGTACCGATGGCACGACTATGCCAGACCCCCTGACTGAGAAGATTGCACACGACGTCCTTTTGTTCAAGTGCGATGGCCCGGAGAAGGTAGTGCTGGCTGGTGATGCCCGGGTACTGTTGCGAGATCAAGTCGAAAACCTGGCCAAGATCGTGTTTGAGTGCGAATTCTATCATCTCGACGGTGAAAACCCCTTCCTCGCAGAGGATGGTGAGGAAGTTGGTCATCACATCGGTGGAAGTGCACTCTAGAAATCTGAATAGCCATTCGGTCAACAGATCCCAGCCCCCATATGGACCTCTGAAGCGAATGCAATAGCGGAAAACTTCTGGTTCATCGTCAAAAATGGCAAGCGCCAGGATGTCGCAAACGTTTCTTAGGTGGGATTGACACCAAGTGTCAGTCGAATTCTTCTCCTTTGCGAGATGGCGGAGCAACGTTCCGAGCTAAAAGCAAATTTAGTCCGTCTCCAGCAAGCTCCAGCACCGTCTTTAACCTCTACGCGCTCATCTTACCGGTCTACAATGCTTCGGAAATCTCCGCTCAGAGCCAAGCGGATAATAGGAAAAGTCGTCATGGTTACTCCAGGTGAGGCAGCATTTAGGGTGGCTGCACACACGTGTTGTGCTGGTAGCACTCGGGGGTTGCGGGTTGTTAGATATGTAGCGCTGAACTGATGCCCAGAATGATGATGTTCCCGACGAATCCATCGGTATAAGGGGGTAAGAGGTGAGACGGGTGAGATAGAGTAGAGAGTAGAGTGGAGGGTGCTGGCGGGATGGAAGGATGGCACGACCGAGGGGACAATTGAAGATGGCGTTCCGTAAGGGGGTTGACGAATGGCACTGGTGGTAACGCATGATATACCCGCGACGCCACTGCAGCCATGGGCCATGACTTTGCGACCATGGACACTGCATTCGCCCAGATCCGCTGCGCCATTGCTGCGCATGATGCAGGCTGAGGCTGAAGGCACACCGTCCCTCAGCCATTGGTTGTCAGTTTCCGATTTCTGAAAGCTGCAGCGGGAGGGGCATTGGCGTGAGCCAATCATCAAACCGCCGTGGGCTTGGGGCGTGAGGGATGCGTTTCGGTTTCTGGCTGCTGCATTCACTCACGAAACACACATCAAGTTGTGCCACATCCCCGGCTGACTCTGGTGCTCCTGGGTACCTGATAAGGTCGGCACCTCGCTATATTCCAAAATCAAGAAATCAGAAATGGGGCGTTAGCACATGATGGAAGCCATCACATTAAGCTGTAATCAGAAATCTGACCCCACAATGAACATTACGGTGTAATCAGAAATCTGACCGAAAGATCACGCCTACCCAAAAAGAAAAAGACAACGTCACGGTCCGATTACGCAAGGACGTGCCCGGCCTTTGACAGGTTTGGTGACCTGGGCGTAGCCGCAGGATGAAGATAAAGAGCTGGTATCAAACCCTCCGAGGGAAGCTATTACAAGTTTGCAACATTGGTCCCTTTCAACTTTGACATCTTTCTGGATTCTGCAGTGCCCAACCTACCCTGAAACCGAGATGGAAGCAGAACCAGAAAGCTCAACTAGAACTACGTAAGGCAACGCAATCACTCTTGGTTTGTGACTTGGTTCTTCGGCTAACCCTTATCAAGCAAGTCTTCGACTCGGACAACTGTCGGAGACACTGGTCGTGGTCCGAGCAACAATATTAGCATTTTCAGCGGCAGTGCTCAAGTGACGGGACGTGTGACAGAGGGCGAACGGGATATTATGCTGCTCCATATAGGAAGTTGGGATACTGTAGCCTCTCGGGAACGCGAAAGGTGTATCAAACTGGAACTTGATTGAATCAATTGACGATTACAAACTGAGCGCTTGCAACTTGGGAGATTTACCCTCAGATCCCTATAAGATAACCCGGAATTATCTACCATGCAGGTGACTTCGTGTTTCCTGTGTCAGCAACCTTTGGTACCGGTAACTGCCCAAAATGACAGACAAGGACCTCAAGGTTTAACATCAAATTATCGTCTCAACATGTTCAGCAGAGGTACAAACCCGCGCGCAAATGGAGGCTCAACCCGCTCAAAGATGGCATACGCCTGCCAGCCATGTAGAAAATGCTTGTTCAAGTGCGACACGACCACGCCGGCCTGCGCCAGTTGTCGCGAAAGCAATCTGGGCTGCATCTATGAACCGCCTCGGCCGCCGAATCGGAAGCGGAAGTTGAGCGACGACGGTCTCGCGAAACCGGCCCGGTATGAGAAGATCCTGCGCCAGCATGTGCTGCTCGATTTGGAGACCCAGCCCGAACCTGTGACGAACCTCTCCTGGACCTCGTCCTGTTAGGGTTCAGTCTGATTGAAGGTGTCTTGCAAAGGTACTAGGTTCGGTGCAGCCAAAAGGTGCACAACAAAGACTTGTCTCAACAGTAGGCTCTCGAGCTTGTAGCGAACTGTAGTTGTGATTGCTAACTGGAGAACTCCCAGAGCTCTCCAGAACGAGTGACTATATACTATCTAATTCCTGGGTGCTCAGTGTGCTCAGTGTTTCTTCCTTTCTGAGGTCACTGATCACACTGGTCACTTCCCTGTATTCCTGTGTTCTGATTGGCTATGCGTCTTCCTGTGCTCAGTGTGCTCAGTCTTCCGTTTTTCCCCGTTTCCCTGGTCACACTGAGCATCCTTCATTCTCATTTGATTGGTCCCTTGGAATGACTGGTTCGGGGCGTCCCGCGCCTCCGAGGTCCCACCTGTTGGCATATTCGTGACAGAACCCCGGCCTGAGGAGGAACGCGAAAGTCAAATGCTGGTTATGGCCCCGATTTGCGATGGGCAACCGATGTGTCCGAACCACAACAGCAGGCCTTGGAGACAGCTTGAAGAACGCAGGTTGAAGATGCAACCGACAAGGAGGACATGGCAGTCACTGATACCGGAGTTGGTTTCGTCTGCGATCCATGACTGCCCTCCTTCTTTTTATCCTTGTCGCTACCAAACTCGGGCCGGGCATAACACATGACGGAGCCACGGGCGCCTTCGGAGATGGAGTGGAGGATGGTCTGGAATCCGGCGCCCGTGTCCGTGTCGGGCACTGTGGAAGGTGCAGAAAATGGGCAAAGCCCTACTGGGAGGCGCCGTGAACGTCAACTCTGCGCAGGAATCGGGTGATTGGCGCGAAGGTATAAAGACTTTGGAAAAGAGCATTGCAAAGCTTGCACTTTTTTTTGGTTTGCTGTAGCGGCTCAATAAGAGCAGAAAAAGAATTCCTCTAGTTGGTGCTGCCGGTGGTGTTGCCGGTGGCAGTTGATGCGGAACCCCGCATCGAGTTAGCCCCGAGATGGCTTTCACAGGTTGGTTAGGTAGGCAGATTATTAGGCATCCACAACCCCGAGAGCCTTCTTCCAGCAGTAATTATCTTTTATTAGAGGTCCCTAAACCTCGAGGAACAAAGACGCACATCGACATCTCCACCTCCACCTCAGCGCTGCGTCACAATGGCCGAGATCATCGGGCTCGCTGCCGGGCTGCTCTCTTTGTCAATCCAGATTGTCGACACGAGCAAGAAAATAAAGGCCAGGTTTGCGGTAATCAAGGAACTCCCTGAGACCATCGACAAGATCGAGCGCAATCTGGAGTTTCTCGGCTTCTTCCTCAGCAGAGTGGAGGAGCAAGAAATCCACTCCAGTACCATTGTAACGACTGACTATGAGGTTCTGCTGAAATGCTGCTTGGCGGATTACAACGCTATCTGCGATGGATTAAAACGACTAGAGCGCAGATTAGAGAAGATGATGGCCAAGGGATCTTTCTGGGGGTTACAGGTACGAAAGAGCGGAGCCGTAGGTGGTCACTGAAATCCAAAGTCTGGACGCACTGGAACGGATAGCTTACCAGCATATCACTTTGTAAGCAAGTACCTAGGACGTTTAAATTGACGAATCGATGCAATGTTGCTAATATCATCAAATACCTACCAGGGCCATGCTGTAGGTTTCCTCAGAATAATGCTACCCACGCGGGGCGGCCGAGATATGATGCCCGTGATCCGATCATTGACAACTCAACTCTATAGCGCGTTACTGGACAACAAGATAACAGCATTCATGGCCCAAACTCCCGCCATTCAGGCCGAGACAATCGACGGCACCCCCCGATGACCAACAGGGCCACTCGGCTGAGATGGCCATGCCGTCTGTCCTTCAGAGACCTAACGTGGCCTATTGCGCTGTGAGGCACTGCCATTGCTCCTGCCACGCCACCAAGACCTTCTGGGTCTTCCGTTACACCCCTCTTGGAGCTATTATGAGGACTTGTGACAGTGAAAGCTGCAACGCGCGCAACCACCAGTTTTCGATTCAGATACAGCTTTCTCGGCTCGGTATACCGCTCTCTATGGTTGTGGGCGGGGAGTTTGTCACGGGAGTCGCAGGCATGTCCATCAAACCTTTATTTGGCCGTGTGCAACGAGTGGTCAAGGCCACTTCGATAGGGTTCAGGACCTTGGCGATGTTGGAAAACGGCGAGATCGACTTGCAGGAAGCAAAGGAGACGCTCAGGCAACTACACCGATCAGATCCTACCTTCCAGTTGCACGTCAACCCCGGAGGGCGCACATACCTGCAGGAACTCGTCAGGGGGGGCCCATGGGGGGAATACGGCCATCAATTTAATCTGCAGCTTGAGCTGCTAGCGTTGTTTGTAGGGAATTCCAGAACACGTCTGGCATTGATACGTCTGAGTCAGTTCAGCGAATATTTCCTCCGGCTTTTCCTCTGTAAAGTCGCTGACGCCGTCGATAGATTCATAACCTAGGCAGCAAGTTGGGGCTGTGAGTCTGCGCATTGGGCCATCGCTGACAAGCTGGTCCGTCTGGGACAGAGCTTCGACGACCTTCACGGCCCTCTTTTCATCGAGTGGCCCGAACCATGTCTCCCCCGCTCGGCTCCTTACGAAATTTATGGGGAGCCAAATCTCGTGGCACATGATCCCTTTTACATTGACTTTATTGCTCGTATAGTCGATCTGAACGAATGTTGGTTTTTGATCACTAGTTACTACTACTGGGTGAGGATCGCAGACGCTAACCGAATCCTCAGACTTTGGCGGAACCCAACCACTACATCAAGCTGTTTACCAACGGGATGAGATGCTCGTCAAGAAATGGCTCCAAAAGCTGGGGCCCAAGATCGACACTGTCAGCAACTTTCTCGGACAGACACCCATGCATGGAGCACTGGCACCAGAATCGTCTGGCATCCTCAGCCTCCTCCTCAACCATGCTCCTGCCTTGATCAACGTGGCTGATAAATGGGGATTGACACCGCTGATGTACGCGGTGGCACTTGGGTACAGCCAGGCGGCGTCCCTGCTCATCAAAAACGGAGCGAGGTTCACGTCCCGTAGTCGTCGGGAGGACTTCGACTTCATCGCGTGCGCTTTTCAGTGGGACCAGGAATACATATTGTGGGGCCTCTTGCCGGATATCGAGACGAGCCCCGAAGGCCCAGATGGCTATGGCTATGTCTGGGCGCGACTCGCGGAGCAGACGAGCGTTGTGAATGGCTGGCTTTACACGCCGAGGAAAGAGAAGTGGCTCACCCGATTCTGGGAGAACTGCTCTTCCAAACCCCACGTCGATAGTCACCTAGATATGGTGTTTGGCGAAAGCGGCAGCACCCTCGGCCACCTTGCGAAGATATCCGAGATCGCTCAACGCCTCTTCGACGCCGGCTTCAAGCGCCATAACCACCGAGACGCATCAGGAAAACACTGCCTGTTTCCGGCCGTCAAGTCCCTCAACCAGCCGCTAGTAAGTTTTCTGCTGGCGGCTGGCACGTTTGTGGATATCCAGGACAAGAAGGGCAGAACATGCCTCCACAAGCTTCTTAAAACGCACATCGGACGTCTAACGAATCCGTCACTACGTGAAGCGCTCGCCGTTTTCGCCATCGTTCGCCTCCTCCTCGACTCTGCATCGCGGCAGCCGCTTGCGAGCATCACGGATGACTGCCACTGCCCCTGCTCGGAGAACGGACATCTGGCGTCGGACCAGCTTAGTGCCGAGTTCGAAGACCAAAGCATGATTGAGCCGAGGAGCCCTCTCTGGGTGGTCGAGTACGTCTGCATGCTCGAGGACGTTGGGCAGGTTGAGGAGGCGAGGAAGAGCATACTCAGCCAGCTGCGGTTGTGGGGGTTTTCCAAACTCGGTATCCCCCACCATCGCACCTGTTGCTGTTTCGGGAAAGAGGAGGAAGATGTAACGGTCCCAGGAGTATATTGCAACTAGTTGGTGACGACTCTACGAGTACACTAAGCTTGAAGAAGAAAAGGAAAAATGAGGGAGTCTGGCAGCTCGTGGCTGCTTTATGATCGCGAGTGCGGTGGCCCGAGCGCATTGCTAGAATGTTCGGTGTGCTGTGGGGCAACTGGGAATAGCTTCATCCAGGGGTTCGGTGGATCGTGCTTGTACGTGAGCTGGCCGAGGGTTACCGAGGCCCACCTCGGGCACAGCCCGTTACAGAAGAGGACAGGCCCTGGGATGTCATCGAGGACGAAAGGAAAGTGGAGGGTTTGGAGGCTGAGATGGGAGAGCTCCGCCAACTCCCGCTGACAGTCTCAAGTCGCGGCTGGCATTGAGGATGCGCGAGTCTTACGACACATTGGAAGCAACGAGGGCCAGGAACGCAAAAGAGCGGAAGGAGCAACGTCGTGCTCGACGAGCAAAGCAAAACAGGCTTCAGCACCCATCACATGTAAGTCCTCATTTTGCTTATTCCCGCCTTATGGTAACCAAACAATCTCACTTATCTCCCCTCGCCGATGTTGGGTTGACTCTAGAGGTAATTTGATTACCAGCTTGGATCAAAGGAGAGAACGTGGCGCGATGAGATCCAGCCCACAGGTTGTTCTCTGAGGTCATCAGCGCGCTAACCCCTTGTCTCTAGCAGGCATTCCCCTCACCCAAGGTAATGGTTGACAAAGCCAACGACCGGATTTTGACCAGTCTTGAAGTCTTGTTTCAACACGGAGATCTTCTCGGCGACATTTGTGGTGACGTATTTGAAGATTACCGAGCTGACCCTCTCCGGATTTTGTACAAGTACCTCGACTACGTTGTCTGGTACATGATGAAAGAGATGCACGCTGACTCGGATCGGAAGCATGCATTCATCTGCCGTAGGGTGGAATGGATAAACATAGTTCTGGCAGCTATGGATTTGCCGGAGGAGTCCGAGTTTTATAAGGGATGGGGAAAGGGCTGGAACGATCGTCAGGCACTGGAGGGAATTACGACAGATGCGAGCATGTCTGGGCCTTTATTTGTGGACGGGATTGTCCAAGGTTAAGTAGGTTTCTATATTAGCTGTATTGTCCCTGTTGTGTTTCTGGATCACGCGGGTCTTGATAAGTACCATTATCATACTAAACCATTTCTCCTTTAAGGCACCTGGGCTCGTTCAACCTCGTTCTGACTACAAGCTTCGAACCAATCGCCGTCTCCCGCACGCCAACCCTCGGCTTTTCCTGCTCCGTCGATGAACACCCCAAGCCACGGCAGGCCCGAGCCGCCTAATTCACTGTCCCGTACGCCTTCCTCCGCGCCTCTGCCCCGGCCACCGGCCGCGTCGACAGCCTCACCGGCAGCTATGCGTCTGGGAGAGGGAGGAGAGCTGTTACATGAGTATGAGTCGGTTGCTCAACGGGCGTGGGTTATTTCCTAGTGCCTGGTAAACACTAAACCTCACTTAATAGTAATAGAATAAATGTGTAGGGTTTCATAATTCCTTCCGTCATAACTCATTTCAGAGTAACACTCTAGTAGTCATCACTCAATATCACGTAACCCAGCCCCCATCCCTTGCCAAAACAGTACCGATACAAACTGGACCTTGGACTTACGACTTACTTCACCGGGCCGTGCCTTTGTATGTACGCCACGATCTCTCAACACATCCCCTCGCCTCAGTACCCCCTACTTCGCCTTCGGGGCATCCGTCAACGGCACATACCTCACCGGATAATGCTTCGTCTTAGTCACCTTCCCCTCCGTATCCTTATCCACCCAATAGATATGCTGCCCCAGCTGACTGGTCATCATCCACCGGAATGAACATCCTCCCGGGCGCATTCAACTGCTCCAGCATCTCGGCATGCACCTCGACCGCCGCCGCCCCGACATGAATGGCATCCCACTTCTCGGCCTCCTCCCCCGGCTCCACCCACCCCTTCCTCCCATCCCCGACCCGAAACCGCGCCCGCCCGCTCTCCAAAAACTGCTTCCCCTCCTCCGACTTGCCCATATTCCGCTCCCCCAACTCCTTCAACTCCCGAATATGCTCCACCCCGACCACCACCCCTTTCGGGCCAACCAGCTCAGCCATCACATGGGTGAGGTACCCCGACCCCGAACCGACATCTAAAACACGTGGCGCGGGACAGGCCTCGGAGGGGAGGATGTAGGGCAAGAGGGCCTCGACGGCGTTGGCGTGCATGTGCGGGGCCGAGATGGTCGCGTGGTGGCCGATGGGCTGCGGGGAGTCGTCGTAGGGGATGGAGGGCGCGTAGTGCGCGCGGTCGACCTGTGTGTGGGGGGAGAGAAAGGGGAACTTGTTAGTAAAGGGTGGTGTGGCGTTGGAAGGGTGAGTGGGCTGTGGATGATGGGTGGTAGGGCAAGGGTCAAGGGGGCGATGAGCTGCGCGAAGTAACTATGTGCATACCTTGAGGAAGGCGTCGCGCACTCGGGTGTCCTTGATGAGGCCGTTCTTGTAGAGGTTCTCAATAAGACCCCGGTTGGAGCCGGCGGAACTGCGCCACGCCATGTTGATGACAGAGTGCTGGGCAGTGAGTGGTGAGCACGTGTGTAGTGGTGATGCTGGAACGAGGCTAGTGGTTGTGATGCTGCAGAGACGCGACAGTGGCAACGTTCCTAAAACTAGCGGCACAAGCAACTTGCGGTTCGCCAGTTTCGTGGATTACAGGGAAGTGTTGATACGGATGCAGGTTGTAGAATTATTGTGATTGATGACAACAAGCTAGAAAGGTCGGGTGGCCAGTTGCTCTCATGAACTTCATACCATGCAGCACGTGCAAGGTGATTGATGAAAACGACCACCAGAAGCCGTCTTTGTGATGACGGGTTTGATGTTCAAGGTGATGTAATGGCAAGGCAAGATCAGCCCTGCAACTGGCGGATGGAGGGAGGTGAACCCCCGCACTAACCCCTCTTGCCATATCCAGACCCAAGTAGACGGTTACTCTCCAGTGTGAGGGGCAAGCGATGGATGTGAAGGGAAACCCGTCATGAGGGCAAATTGCTTGTCAGAAAGCAGTGCTGGAAGGGTCAGGTTCGAATGCAAAACGCTAATAATCACATTAGGGTATTGAATGACCAGACTGCTGTGTTGCGATTGAAGTAAGAGGAACACGACCTTGACTTTGACCTTGAAACCGACCCACTGATGTATCCCGCAAACGCCGCCGCGTACCTGTCACGCTTGAAATATTCCGACAAACCAAAGAACTACTATACCACTCTCTCGGGGTTCTCGCCCGTCGCAATGATCGGAATCCCCAAACCCCGGTCCGGGCTCTGCAGGATCAGCTGCTCATGCCTCCGCACCTTCAGGTAGTCACTAACTGCCCGGATCAGGATAAACCAGCCCGCAACCATCAACACATACGCCGCCCAGTCTGTCCCAGAGATGTCATCGCTTCCTCCACCATTGACGTCGTCCTCGCTGAAGTTGTGGGCGTTTGGGTTCGACGGGTTCGCGTACCCATCCTGGTCCATGGACGACTGCATGCCCCCTCCAGTGCCGCTCCCCGGGCACTCTTCATGTAAAACCCATACTGAATCAGGATGATGCCGAGGCCGGCGCGCGAACCATTCTTGGCTGCGTGGGTTGAGTGCAGCAGATAGGTGAGGAGAAAGCCGACAAACTGGAAGGCCATCGATATCATGGCGTTCCAGAGGAAGCCGAAAAAGGAGCCCACGGGCAAACCGTCGATGAAAACGTCGTCGGGACCGCCAAGGCCGGGGGCGAGAATCGTTGTTTCCCAGTAAGGGGGGGCTTGGTCGGCGGCTGCTTGTTCATAAGACTACACAAGTCAGTATCATTCCACAACGGCGACCTAGGACTAACTTACCGGAGGCAATTCGTCCTTCTCAGCGTCACCCGTCTCGGGTTTTGCCGAGAGATTCGAGAACACGCCATCCGACTGAATGCCGCCGCCGTAAACCCTAGTTGTTGTCGGTGCTCCTCCCGTCGGTCGTGTTATTTGCGCCGGCTGCCCCGCGGGTTGCGTTGTGGCACCCGAACGTGTCGCATCGTTGAAGGACGGCGTAGAATTGCCGCGCACTAACCGCTGCCTGTCGTCCGTCTCGTCCTCGCTGTCGTCTCCGTCGGCATCGAAAGCATCGGCGAGATCGGGGTTGACTGTATTGGATCGCTCTCTCGAGGATGTCCGCGAGCGGAATGATGGTGGTGGCGAGTTCGGAACCGGTTGCATCGGCCTTGGCAAGGGGTCGGTTGGTGTTTCGGCTTCATCGTCGTGGGCGTTCACCTGCGATGTTGTTAATTCAAATCCACCGCGGGCCTCCTCCACAGGCCGTGACACCGAAAAGACTCGTACCCGTTCGTACCGGCCCGACATGGTGGAAGCGTGAGATCGGCGAGGGTCGGAAGGGTAGTTTTGGCCCCTCAATCAGTCGGGGAACAGGGCATCAAGTGCCGCGAGGCGAGGTTGCGGCGGAGCGAAGTGCGTAGTTTAACAAGAAAATAAAAAGAGAGAACAAATAAGAAATGTCGCGAGGATTCTTGTAAAAACGGCAAAGGAAATGAGCGCGCGGCTCTGTCGGGATTCTAAGGGGTTGAAGCTGGGGGTTGTTGGTGATGAAGCAACAAAAGGGACCAACAGGGTCACGAACAGGTGACGAACCGCTGGGAGAGTGGCGGCTGACCAAGGCACGCAAGGTTGCGTTGCGCCAAGACACAGGGGCGGCCTCAAAGGCCAAGGCCCACATATTCCCGGATCAAACCTAGCGTCTGCAGATCTGGACCAACCCGAGGCATGACCCACTATCAATTACACATTGCCGCGATCGAAGCTTTGAGATTTTGACGAGAGTCCAGCAAGGTTCAACAAGTTCGGCGCAACCATGTCGGGAGCAGCAAGAAGTGTCAGTTTAACCACTTTTGACTTGGGCCAGTATTGACTAACAGAACCTTCCAGACCGCAGCAAACCATTTCCGGGGGGTGCTGGCGCGCTGGCCAAAGGACCCCCTCCGACCCGAATGCCAACTGCAGGATGTCCTCGCCAAGCGGCTCGAGAAGGGGAGGTTAGCGCCCGTGAAGGCGGGAACGACACAGGAGCAGGCCGATCTCAAGCAGGCTAATGCGTTGTACTCGCTGTTGGAGGACCGGTACAAGAACAAGGTTGGCGCATCTCGATATTTGCATCGGATCCGCGGGAGCTGACTCGCATAGTACCGACCCGCGGCCAAGATCTTCGAACCCAAGAGCAACCCAACATACTACAAGGACGTAGTCAAGGAACTGGAGGAGGCACCAAACAGGTCGTGGCTACAGCGGTTGGGTAAGAGGTTAAGCGGCATTGTACGGCTGGGGTGACGAGCCGCCGAGTTGGATTTGTACAATACAATGTTAACAAACACCGCATGGTCGAGGCGTTTGGCGTTCGGGGCACCACGGGCGGTATTCAACATCTCCCATTTTCCACCAAACCACGTCCGCCTTTTGTCTACCGAGCCAATCGGGGGTATACACTCGCCGCCCGCTCAAATGCAAAGAGTCCGAAACGCCCACCAAGTGTCCGGTCGTGGGCACCTCCCCCACTCATTCTCACCCCGGCCCCCCCTTCTCCTCCTTCTCTCAGATATACTTCCGCTCCGGATCCAACTGATCAAACATCTCCATACTCTTCTCATACATGGTAAACACGATGCCGCCACTCATAATCAGCCTCGCCAACCGCGGCAGCGCCCCGCTCCAAAACGTCAACACCCCCTCCTGCTTAAAGATCAACGCCGCACACCTAAACGAATTCCCATACAGCGCCCGCGCCTCAATGCTCTGCATCCTTGTCTTGATCGTGTCCAGCGGCTGCGTCACGTACACCGTAATCAGGCCCGCGACGCCGCCCATCGCGAAGGTTGCGACCGCGCCCAGCTTCTCCCCGGGCGCCGTGTACCCCTCGGCGAGCTGCTTGAGGGCCGTATAGGACCCGAAGCGGGTCGCGCTGTTGGCGGCCTGCCGCGCGGTGGTGGGCACGAACCCCTGGAAGAAGCCGCGGATGCCGCGCTCGCGCGCGATGATGGGCACGGCGTGCAGGAAGCCGCGCAGGCGGGGGGTGGCGGATTTGCGGTCGTCGATGCTGGTGGTGGTTAGTTTGCGTGGGGTTAAGGATGGGGGAAAGGGGGGGGGTAGAGGTAAGTAAGAGGGCGCGCACAGTGTTGTCTTGATGCTCTCGGTCGGGGTGACGGCGAGGAGGGACTCGGTCACGCCGGCGCCGAAACCGGCCAACACCGTCCGCGGGCCGGACATCTTCCCGTCGGCGTCGGCGAGCATCTTCTTGTATTGGTCAAACGCAACGAATCCTGCCGCCTCCAATTAGCCCCGTCTGGTTTGCCCTATCATCCCCCCGTGTGTATATCACCCCCGAGAGCACGTACGAATGCCCGCCTTGGCCGAGTTGCCAATGATCAAGGTTGTGCACCCCGCATACCACTGCTTGCCAAATGGCGGCCACGGCAGCTTCTGGCCTGCGGCTAACCTGCGGTTGAGCTGTGTCCGGGTCTTGGCGACTGCGGCGCATGTCAGAATGTCCGTTCCGGGGGAGAAATTGGTGTTCGAGAGGCAGTCAACGTACATTCGGCGGGGTATGTGATTGCTGTCGCGTGACTGTGTTAGCGATTGCGCAGGGGCACTTTTAGAGGAACGCTCACCGATCTCCACGGCGCCAGCTGTTGCGCCAGCGAGGATAGATCGCAGGGCACTCGGCCCCTTGACGGCTGGGTGTAAATCTTCCTTGGCCGGTGAGGACGACATTGTGGTTGTGTACTCGGTATGTCGCGGGCTGCGGTTGTCGGAGAAGGACCAGGGTTCCGCTTTCGAACTTTTGGTTCGGGTCTGCGGCGCCAAGAAACCGCTGCCGATTGGGGGCCGGCCGAAGGCCGATGATGTAATTTGATCTCGCCGATTTGGATTCTAAGAATTCAAGGTCGCCCTGAATTACATGTTACTGTACAAATTTACAATAGTTACACATTCCGGCTTATTTCGTTGCCGGTCCCAAGCTATCTGGTAGTTTCCAGGTTCTAACCCAGTATTGGCCAGAACACACGAATATCGAGCACGAAAATTCTCCATCGTTTCCTCGTGACACCAAGGACAGCATGATCTGGGTTATACCCGTAAGGTACCCAGTGAAGACTCATTTCAGCCCGCGGATGGCGATTACCTACATGATCTTGACTGAATCTCAAACTTGAATTCCTCATTTCTAGTCTAAGTTCCTATCCACCATCAAACTTAACAAAGTGTAGTCGTATCCGGTTGATGACCCACATCCGATACTAGTACTCTACGCAGATATTGACAACACCCCTAGTACGGCACGTGTACGGCTACAAGGCTTACAAGGCCACTAGCACCACCTCCCCCTGAACATACTCCTCCCCGCCGCGCCTCATGCCCATCTCCCATCCCCCATCTCCCTTCACACATTCTCAGTATCGACCCCATCCCCCCTCACGCCACCATCCCCCTCTCCACCAACCCCCTCCACCCCCCGCCCACACTATACGCCTCCACCCCGTGATCCCGCAACACCGACGTCCCCAGCCGCGCCGCATCCCCGTCATAACAAACCACCACCACCTTCCTTCCATCCCTCTTGGCCCTGTCCAACACCGCCTGTACATCGGCCCGCGCAAAAAGTGCTTGGATGTCCATCCACACTTGGTGGATTGCGTCAGGGTCGCCGAAGAGGTCGTTGTTTGCGAAGGTGGGAGTGAGGGTAGGGAGGGGGGTGGAAAGGGTGTGGGGGATGTGGTGGGTTGTGAAGGAGGCCGTGGAGCGGAGGTCGAGTATTAGTGGTGTAGTGGTGTCTCTGCCGGCGGGTGCTGGGGTGGCGGAGTGGATGGTGCAGCAGGGGGTGAAGGGGGTGTGCCGGTTTGTTGGTGGTGAGGATGGTGTGTTGTTTCTGTGGCGGCTTGGGCGCAGCACGCCGGCGAGGCAGAATCGGAAGGTTGACCAAACACTTGGGGGACGGCTGCTGGTGGTGGCTGGCGGGTGAGCTGCTTGGAGGGAGGATTCGAGGCTGGTGGAGGAGATGGTGGTTTCGTTTTTGTGGGGGGACCGCGATCCTGGTGTGTCGAGACGGAGCATTGCTGCGGCTTGGGCCGGTTCGAGAATCCAGCGCTCGTCGTGGCGTGTTTGGTCGCATTGTAGGAGGATCTATGAGTCCAGGACGTTAGCAAGTTTATTCTTATGGGCTTTGAAACTAAAAAAAAAATGAATTTCGTTTACCTTGTTCTGAATCGCCGGAAACTCTTCAGCGTCCAGTTTCTCAAAGTACTGCGGCAAGTATTGATATGGAAGATCACTGCATGTAAACACGCAGGATATCTCGCCAGTAGTAACGTCAACGAGCTCGGCCAATGTGCCAGCTTTTTTGAGATCCCCGAGATAGTCGAGGAGGCCTTTCAATGCTTGCCCAGACGAGGGGCCGGCAATCAACCCTTCCCTCGTCAATTTCATGGACATGCGAAACGAGTCTGTGGACGGTACTTCGACAAAGGTGTCGACGTTTTGTGTCCAAGGAAACCCGCATGTGTTGAACCCCAGGAAGTGTCTTGGGCCAGGGGTCGGGTCGCCAAAGACATTGAACACGCTATTGGAATTGTTAGTCTTGCAGCTCCGCGACTATGGCTGTAGGCACTCACCCTAGTGTCCGACATGACGGCTTCTGTGACTTGATAAAGGAGGCTGTCCCCGTGATACAGCCTCCTGTACCCACGGTGGTGCACAGTATGTTGATTTCCGGGAGTTGTCTTAAGATCTGTGGCCCTGTCCATTGCTCGTGTGCCTTCCAGTTCTGTAAAGTGTCAGCAACCGCACCTTTCAGACTTGGCAGCATGCGGCGGGAACCCACGTTTTCGTTGTCATACTGTCCTGGGTATGTGGTATCATCTCGATTTGCCGCGAGCCGCCGCAGCCGGCACATGATCCCCGTTTTATCAGTTGGTTCTTGCTGCGCGAGCCCACCATACAAATATCTGTTCGTTTCAGCCCCTGTTCGGCAGGCAAAAACAACCCAGGTCAAGGGCTCTTACGGTGTTATCCCAAAGAAGCGAAGCAGGTTCAAAGATTCGGGGTGTTTCTTATTCGTCACATATGCGTTGACGTTGTCATGTCCCCAAAGCACCCGGGCAATGATACCTAGCGACAACACTGTCGAGCCCGAACTTGCTTCAACGATCGCCTTATCTTGTGCCTCTGGCAATCCTCGGAGCATTTTCAATGCTGTGGGGCTCGTTAACACCCTCTTCTCTCCAACTCTGCGCTGCACTGCGGCACACAGCATCACATTGCAAGACGTACCGGGTAAGGATTTGACGTTCTGGGCAGGTAGATGCGTGAGCATCTTGGCGTATATGCGCACACCATCTTGTCTGTATGGGTTCAGCCGGTCGGGAATCTCGACGAGCGGTAGTGGGGGGTTCTTGTCGGGATCGAAGAAGTCTACCACCGAGTTGGTGCCGCGGAACACATTGTTTGATCCGTCCATGACGAGGCAGGTGTATATCAAGAGATCAGGAAACACTGATAAGAGGCATCAACAACCGTGCAATCTTTAGCGGGAGTTGCCCTACGATAGAGACCCGGCACTGTGACGACTGCAACGGCTCTTAGCAATGCAGACGACTGATCTTCTCGGCTAGCCTTAAACAACTACTACCTTATCTACTGCCCCCGTACCGACTCCCACCCCGCGAGTCTGGACCCAGCCTCTCCTGCCGCCCCAGAAGTGTCGACGTCAACGGAGTGCCGGAAGGAACGTCAGCATCCCACGACATCCCGCACTAAACCTTGTGATTTACCTGCTCAAACTCGCTCTCCGAACCCCTCAGCCATTAACCAGGTGGCCAAAACATAGCTTGGCGTGCAGAATACGCGCTGTCGTCCCCGGTTCTCGGTGAGCTTGCCTCGCCTGTCAACTTCGTGTGCCTGCATCCCGCGGCCCCGACCCCCCGGACACATGCTCCCCGCTGTCCGCACCGGGGCTCCGGATCGGGAAGGGAGCGGCGGACATCTCCCGTTCGGCCCACTCCCGTGCAGCGCGTGCAGGGCGTCCAGCGGAGCGGCGCTGGTGAGCAAGTTGAGCAGGTTTCAGTTGCAACGTCAGTGCAGGCTTGGCTTTGACTGGGCAGATGTGTGTTTTCACCCTGCTCCTGGCGGTCTTTGTCTTGACCGCCTGGCTAAATTTCGAAGCGGTAATACACCGCCTGCCTATTCTGGCATGGAAGCGGAAGAAAAGCGGCTCCGTTTGGTGTAAAACGCCGCCACCGCGTTTGCCCTTTCTTGACGGCCGTTTAACGGGTCACTTGCACACTCCGATGTAAGAAAGGGTGGTAACAAGTTGATAACTTTTGCGCTCGGGGCTGAGGCGTTTTAGGGCGGGAAGACATTCACTGCGAGATTGGTGCACTTGTGAAATTCTCCGGGCATGACGAATCGTAAGGAGAAAGAAAGTCCTAGGCTGTGTGGCCAGCATGTCCATATTTCCTCGTCCTCGCCTCCAGCATCAACCTAAGTACCTAGGTAAAACAAACAAAATAAGGAAAAGACACTTTCAAGCTCTTATTTGCCCACCCACATATGGACCTTTTCATATATCCCTCCAGCGCCGCATACGTGCTCGGCGACCCGCCTCGAAAAAGTCATCCATGGTAGTATAGTTCAGGTTGTCCATTACATCTCGGCTCCTCGCATCACCCGAGTGCGGGGGAAGCTCTTTGCGCTCCCATATGTCACGATAAATGCCTGTCGATGCGATCGGTTCCTCCGGATCTACGCGGATGCGGTTTTCCTCGCTGGCGAGAATTGGAAGGGGGCTGGGTGGAGGGGGATCGGCGATGAGAAAATCGAGAAGAGCTTTTCGCTGTTCCGGAAGTAGTTGGTAGATCCGATATGTGACGCGTTCGCGATCGGAGTGGAAGAAGATGGCATCGGGGTCGACCTTGAAGTCCGTTCCGGTTTCGACGCAGGGGTCGGCATCAGGCCTGCGCCGGTCAAAAAGAACGACACCTCCTAGGATACGCGCTTCGGCCCAGTAGCCTACCATATCGGCGATACCCCGAGGGTACTGGTCGTAGTCTTTGTACCACTCGTGATGAAAAAGGGTAGGAGCGGGTCCGTTTGGGTGGATACGCCAATACAGAGAATCGGTCTTAGGCGGCGCCCACTCGGTGATCCCGTCGTCTTTGTGCAGGCTCGTATCAAGCTCAAACAGGATGGCGGCGATTTGGTGCACTGCAACAGCGACCATTTCAACGAGGCGGGACTTGAATCCTCTCGAACCTGGAGCGCAGCTGCGGTATTCGTGGACAAGCTATCATCATATGGAGATTCTTTAGTCAGACGCACGTCGTTGACGACACAAGCAACTTTTTCGTACCTTGGAGTTAAACGTAAGAATATCGGGCTGAAAGTCGGCACGGAACTTCCGCGCCTTTTCTAGCATGCCCGGGCAAAGTTCGTCGTGTGCGGTGTCGATTGGGTGGGCGCCGTAAATGGGGATGTAGGACTCATACGCGACATCGCCAGTGGGCAGTCCGTCAATAATCTGGGCATATGTAATCTCTGCGAGTTCGGTGGAGAGAACCCTCCTTATGGCACGTTCAAGTATCTCGCGATGTTCTCCGTCGAGGTCCGCAAACGAAAGCTGTGCCGGCGTTGTGCCGGCCTGCTCTGCAGATGGAAGAGTTGCGGGCGTCGCCGACATGGTTTGGACCTGGGGAGAAATTACACACAATATAAAAATCGTGTATCAACCAAATCAGTCCTTTTGGCGTTGAGAATGCGTTAAAGTTCAAGGCAAGACGACGAGATAGGAGGTGTAACCGTTCAAGTTGGCTCAGAACTTGTCGATGATCCTCGCCGTTCGGTTTGCGACTTGTGGCTCTCGACGATCGCCTGTGGATCCCCACAGCCGCCCGCAACTGGCGCCCGGCGGGTGTGGGGCTGGGCGCGCGCTACACGAAACCGGTTTGTCGCGGTTGGCAGTTGCAAAACCTCGTGAGAAGAGGCTGTGCTGGTGCGCATGCAAGACTCCGGCGGCTAAACAAGGCGCATTGATTCGCAGCTCTGGGGACGGACACCCTCATACAACCACGCAGCGCGGATACTCACCAAGGCTGTGAAAGCGTGAGCCTCCTTCTTCCACACTTCCACTCGCCCGGGTTGGGATCAAAAAAAGAGAGAAAGAAAGAAAAGAATAACAGAAAAGCCCAATCCCAATTGAAGGTCGTGTCTGGCGATGGAATCGAAAATGCGTTTGTTGTTGTTGTTGTTGTTGTTGTTGTTGTTGTTGTTGTTGTTATATCATCAAACTACGTACGTAATGATAATCTAAACATCAGTGGTTAAGTTCACTCCCGATTGAACAGCATTCGGCACCTAATTATCTCGTTGTGACCCCTCGCCGCTGAGTCCGGAATAACTGGCTTGGTATTTCGTACCATACTAAGATGCCAAGTCCATCCACCACGTTTAACTATTTTGCACTGTGTTAATGGCAAGTCAACAAAACAGTGACCCTTGTGCTCGGTTTGCGCCGCGGCAAAACAGGGGTAACATAGCAACCCTGGCCACTCAACGCCTGGAGCTTACCAGTGTGAGACGAGACATGGGCAGAAAAGCGAGCAAAACGGCCAGTATAGCGGGTCGGCGGCTGGAGACTGTGGACTAGAGTTTCCAAAGACCTAAACGCGCGGGTATGGACACACATACGTCGTGGTTCGTCCATCGGCGGAGATGAGATGCGGATTTGGCGACAGCGAGGCTTACGGGCACAGCGTTAGTCAACAGCTGGCTCATAACTATAAGAAGCGGGCAAAAGATAGGAACCGCCGCTGGTCTTCATGCCTTCAAACCCACCTGTCAGTTCCATCTTTCGTTCACCTCACATCGTCCCACTTGATCTTTGCGAAGGATTCATTCCGTTATTTGACTGATTTTCCCTGTCAACCTTTACTTCCCCCATCCAAATGTCTGCCTCTTCTTCCCCGGTTGGGAACCTCGAGGTCTATTCCCAAGAGGGCAACAATGAGGAACTGCTGCTACAAGGTTCCAACCGATATCGAATCGTCGAGGCGATCATTGACCTAGCGCTTGCTCTGCTTGAAACTCAGGAGGGCAATCAAAGCTTGGCTGAGGTTGCCACGGCCATTATCCAAGCACGCGACAACACACCAGGGTCAAGCAGGCGTCGTCCGCCCCACATCTATCGCGACAGCCTGGAGAATATGCCGTTCTGGATTGACAGATTTCTCCGGCGCATGAGGAGGAACTTCCCTACCGTTGTCATTGGACCCACTGAGGGCGAGGCGGCAGCCGCGAAACGTAGCTGGGGCACCGACATGAACGACTACGACGCTGGGAGTGATGCAGGATATCTCTGGGTCAAGAGCTCGATCATCAGCAATATGCTCTATGTGCGCCAGCAGACCCCAAATGTTGCCGGTGACAGCTACAATCTTTACAAGTTCCAGATGGTTGTCAGCGTCGCCCACGAGATCGTGCACTTCTTAACTGGCTTCCTTACTGGTGGTGTGGAGCCAGCCCCCCAGGAGTCATCGCACAGCCATTTGAAGTCAGGAACAACACCGGCGAGGCTGGTCGGTACTGGGAGAGCGAGCTTCTCGGCGGTTTCTTGGAGATGTGGTCTGTCCCCGACGACCCGCTTGGGCCTCGACAGTCTGGCGAAGCGTTCCTCTTTCTCTCCCGGACAAGGGAAGACAGCACCGGAATGGAGGTATCGTTGGCGTACATACACGAGTTTCTTAACGGACGTAAGTACCTTTATCGCCGCCGCTCCCGCCACCCCAAACCGCAAGTTTGGCCAAGCAACTTCTCTCGCTAACTTTACTCCCAGAGTTCTCTTTTCCCATCCGGACGTCCCGTCAAGCTCGGCCCGTAAAAAAGACCCAGCTGAGACGGACGGGACGCCTCGAAACCAGCTTGATGCGCACCGTGCTAGCGGCCCGTAGAGCTGGGCGGGTGGATTCACCGGCGCCTAGGGGGCCCGATGAGGGACCCGAACCCAGATACCGTCGCCTCGCCGAAGATTCCGGCTACGGATACAGTGGCTCTACTCGCGGGTACAGTGACTCTGGTAGCGGATACACTGGTTCTAGCGGAGGATACGGTGGCTCTGGTCGGGGGTACAGCGGCGGCGGTAGCGGAGGAGATGGATATGCCAGCCGGCCCTCTTATCGTTGACGCAGTCCCGGTATCCGTTTCAAGAAAAGGTCTGGGAGATGGTAATGCAGCTGTGGAGTGAGTTAGGATTTCTTTTACAACTGTCATGCGGAGTTTAGGGTACATTGCTGGTAATCGTTGGTACCTTATGTATAATACAATGGGATATGGCACAACATTGATGCTGAATACCTTACCCGAATCTTCTGTCACTTTCTGCCATTCCACCTGCTTATCGCTTTTGTTTTGTTTTCGATATACATCCTTTGCTTGTACTGAGGTGAATTAGGGATCCCTAGAGTCTGTCCCATTCTCCGAGGGGGCCCCTGCCCCTTTCACTGCCCAGTGGCTGCGCATGCAGGTAGCCGCCTTGTATTTATGCGGTTGGTTTTGGGTGGAAATCTGCCCAGGGCGGTCCCGGTTCGTCTACCATACTGATGTTGTGATTGGCCTCGGGACCCTTGGTAACACAACCAACGGTCGGTGTTTGCGTGGCCGAGGCTGTAGGCCTCCCAACCCCCGCTGGGCAGCAGGTAAGTAATTTGAACCTCGCAGAAGAGGGGTTCAGTTTATTGTTCGCTCCTTATTTTTAGGTTTTCTTGGTTCTTGTACGTCTATCTCAATTCTTTCATTTTCAGGTGTCCTCGAGCCTTGTCCAATGTTTGGCGGCGAGCATAATCACGACGATGCCCCGCCATGCGACAAACCGCGGCCGACCCCATGCAGCCCGGGATTCTCGTCGGCGAGCATCTTCTGACTCGTTAGAAGGACTAATTATGTGGCTGCCTCCAATAGAGGAGTTACCAAGACACTCCGAGATCGCCAAGGGCTGCTACGGCCATCCCGTGGTAGTACTCTCCCCACGGGCATTGCCCTCACACGATGTCGTTGTCCTGATTGTGGGTTCGTGTGTTCTGGGGTGTGACTTGGTTGCGTGGCTGACCCATTGGCCCACGCTGCATAGGTGACATCCTTCGGTGAGACGGATGTGAGCGACAAGTTCCATTCCGTCGAGTTGAGGCGAGCCTATTTGCCCATCCACCCAGCCAAGAACCGAGACACGAAGATTCAACTCCGTCTCCAGAACGGTGTCGAGTTGCGGAAGAAGTCATACGCCAACACGCGAGAACAGCGAACGATACCATGGGACTGCTTACGGCCATACGACCGCAACGACAGCATCACCCGGTACGTCCTGACCAGGGACTCTTACCAGAAACTCGCCCGATACGCCGAATACGTACCAGACACGACAGCGGTCTACGACGGCCCCACGATTGTTGTGCCTGCCACTCCCGCTAGAACCCTCACCCAAGCCGAACGTCTCCCTTCCCACCGCTACGGCACATTCCCCGCCTCGAGCGCACCATCGCCAGCACTACAAGAGTACCGGTACCCCACCCCGCCCCCGGCACGGCCCCATCAGCGGACTGATCCCCTCCTCCCAAGGTACCACACACGCCCAGCAGCATACAATACCGGTGTGAGCGTGAGCAGGAATAGGGAGTTTGGGTCGGGCAGCTTGGGAGTCTGGTTCACGATGCTTGTCCTGGCCGCTGCCGCTGTGTTGCTCGGGCTTGCGGCCTGGCTGCTGTGGGCGACGTGGTTGAAACCCGGGGACGGGTTGGGGCATACCGGAACCTTGTCTCCGGTGGGCTTTCCCAAGTTTCACTGGTCGGGAGTTCGGGACCTGGCCGTTGGCGCCCGCAATTTGGGAGTTTTTATTGTTCGGGTGGCGGTTTGGTGAGGGTGACAATACAGATGGGTGTGAGTGTGGTGTCCTCGCGACTGGATCTAGACGCCAGTCAGCGGTGTGGGTGTGTTTCCGTGACAATATCGTTTTTGACATTTGTTTTGTTGCAGGAGAGTAGAGGTGACTCCCCTAAAGAAGGTTTTGCCGCAAATGAATAAATTACCTGTGGGAAAAAAGGAAGAACAATAAGAATATCACCGTGGAACACCGAAGGGCCAAACCTTGAAGGTCCAGAATTAAGAAAGTTGTCAAATCCGCATGCACTGGTCCCAATAATCTTAGCGGCAACTATTGGATCATACCATATTCAAAACAGTTAGGGTACCTAGGTAATGATAGAGAACATATTGAATGCAATGGTAATGATAAGCCGAATATTAGAGCTACCAGTAGTCGATTTCTGAACCCCTCCGTTAAACGATCGTAACGGATGTTGAAACGGTGTGGCAACGGGAAAGCTCGACGCGTCAGATTTTCGACCGGCAGAAAAAAGCACCTTGCTTAGTGTAGCTTAGTGTGTGTGTATGTGTACAGTCATGCGAGGGGTGGAGCAATTCGCTAAGGTAACTGACCCACGGAACTTGAGATGGCGCCACTTCCTCCTCGCTTCCCAAGTAGGAAGTAGGAAGTTGCAAAACGCGGAGTTCTTTAGTCACAGGAAATGGCCACGCCTGAGGCCGTAGATGTCGCTGACGGGCAGGAGTCTTGGATTCCGACTCGCCGAGGGCCAGCAGTTGTGACCACGTGGAGGTCAGAATATCGGGCATTTAAGAGTTACATTCTCGTCCTTCCGCGTTCCCTTTGAGACACCAGCCACCCAGTTACATCTACACCACGGGGCGGGAATTGTACCATTTTATTTTATTGTTAGCCACCTACTTCGGCATTTTTTTCATCGGTTCCTCGCATCCCGTGTCGGTAGTTCCGAGCTTTTCGAAATATCGGACCTGTTCCGGTAAATCTCAAGTTCCCAACGTCCAAGCCAAGCCCAAGACCAAACATGGCCGAAGTCACGTCCTCGGCACCCTCTCCTGGGCTCGGTTGGACGGTAGCCCTACAGTTCAATGGGAGCAGCGGTGGGTTCACTTCACCGCCAATGATGCCGTATGGCGCTTCTAATCATCCCATACAGCTCACCTTCGGGCCGTTCAAGTGGCCGTGGCAGGGGGCACACAAGCCCACTGGTCTTTGGACCTGGAGGCCGTTCTTGTCGATGATGCTACTGCGGCAGCAGCGTCCACCACGAACCTCATCACTCTGGACCTTAAGGACCTGGAAGATGTTCACTCCACGCTGCTCACCACCAACCTGTTCGACGCCCTCGCTCAGGGTAAGAATGGAAACCGCTCGACTGCGCTGAGGCTACTCTTCCCCGCTCCCTCCGGCACCCCAGCGCGGTCTGACGTCCTGGAATATCGCCTCCGCGGCTGTCCCATCGTCCACACCGTCTGCAGCTTCCTGCAGCCTCTCACCCCAGTAACCGCAACCCCGCCAGCCTCCGCCAACGCCATCACCACCCCCCAAGCCCTCCTGCAACTCCTATCCACCGCCATGGGCGGCATCATCGCCCAGTCCCGTGTCCTCAACACCACCAACCTCCTCACCATGCTCGACGACCAACTCACCTACCGCCTCTCCCTTCCCTACCTCCTCCCTACCCCACCCCAACCCCCCAAGGAAAAGAAACGCATCTTCTGGGTGCAAGGCCGCGCCAACATCACCGCCTCGCACCAATTCTACGCCGCCGCCGCGGCGCTCGGCCTGACCCTTGTCGTCGCCGACGCCCCGGGCCACTGGATGCAGCCCGACGACGGCCCGCACGCCCACTTCCGCGAGGCCTTTGTCCCGCTGGATATCTCCGGCGACGCCGGGCTGGCGGACCGGATTGTGGCTGCTGTGCGCGCCTACCCGAAAAAAGTGGACGGGGTCGTGTGTATCAGTGATGTGCGGCTGCCGGCCGTGGCGAGGGCGTGTGAGGTGCTGGGATTGCCGACGGAACAGGCGGGCGCGTATCGCGTGGCGGGGGATAAGGGGGCTACGAGGAAACTGGATATTAGTGCGGCCGCGGGTGTTGCCCGGGGTGGTGAGGAGGGGTTTGTGTTGGCGGGGCGGGGGAGTTGGAGGGGGTGATTGCGGAGCGTGGGGAGAAAGGGTTTGTGTTCCCCCTGATTGTGAAGCCCTGCACGGGGTGGAATAGTGATTGCGTGGTGAAGGTGAGGGATCTGGAGGAGTTGCGTGCTGCGGTGCACAGGGCCTCGGCTAGGCATGCGGATTCGCCCGCGAAGAATACCGGCGTGGTGGTTGAGCCGTATGTGGACGGGCCAGAGGTGGATGCCAACTTCGTGATGCTGGACGGGGAGGTCCTGTTCTGTGATCTCACGGACGACTTCCCGTGCTCAGGCGATCTGGTTGACGGCAAGGCCGCCAACTTCATGGAGACGCTGATGGATGTCCCGTCAGCGCTGCCTGGAAACGAGCAGGTCATGATGGTCGAGTCCTTGCGGCAGAGCATCAAGCGGTGCGGGTTTTCCTCGGGCATCTTCCACTGCGAGGCTCGCGTCCGCAACTCCAACGCGTACTACACCCCAAGAGAAGACAACGGCATCCTGGACCTGCACGTCCGGAGCGGAAGCTTCACCAAGCCGCCGTCGTGCTACCTGCACGAGGTAAACGCACGCCCCCCGGGGTACATCAACTGCGTCGCCGCGCTGCTCGCCTACGGAGTCGACTACTACGCCATCCGACTCCTTCTCGCCTTGGGGCCGAGCGAGAACGAGCGCATCAAGGCCTTGGCGCAGCCCTTCCTCGGAGGCAAGCCCCAGTACACGCTCGGCATCGCGGTACTGCCCCCAACTCGGGAGGGAATCATGGGCTCCGAGGACGCGGTTGGCGAATTCCTCGAGGCGAACCCGGACCTACAGGAGCACGTGGTGTTCCATCAGACGGTCAAGGAGCGGGGCGAGGTGGTCCAGGGCCCCGATTCGAGCGAGTTGTGGTGTGTGGGCTATGTCATTGTTGCGTCCCCCGAAGGCCGGAAGGCGTGCTTGGAGCTTGCCCAGAGCGTTCGGGAGAGATTCGATTACAAACTGTTGGATGAGTGATGGTGGTTGGAACTTTAGGATGGAATGAGACAAGAGGTGTGAAACATGAAATTCTTGGCTTGCTACAATGCCAAGCTCTTATTATCCTTTCCCGTGGCCGTGGTCGTGAATCTTCCGCCAAATAATGCTACGTAGTGATGCTACAGCCGCGGGGAGTCCCCATCCGGATTTGCTTGTTCGGGCCAGCTCCCGTCTTGGCCCGCCCCCTTTTGGCCCCAACCTGAACCAATTCAGTTCGCCGCCTACCACCCGAATGCCTCATCAATCAACACATACGGCCTTGTTCCGGGCCCATTCCTCGACACCTGAACCACCTTGTGACGGACGTGGTCCGCCATCCCGGGCGGGCCGCACACCACGATCCCCAGCGGCCCGTCATCCGTCTTGTCCGCCAGGGCCCTTTCCAGAATCCTATCCAGATCCAGCCGCTGACCCACCGTCGTCTCGGACTCGACGCTGGCCGGCAGCGCCGAGAGTGCGGGTTCGAGCGCGGCCAACAGGCCCGCCTTGCGGGTCGCGAAGAAGAATTTGGAGGGCACGGTGAACCGCCGGAGATAGGGGAGCAGCGCGGTGATGCCCACGCCGCCGGCAATGTACAGCACGCTCGAGCACTGTTTGAGTTGTGTTGTTACGTCCCCGGAGTGGTTGTATGGTCCATCCACCAGCACACCGAGCCGGACCGATCCCGAAGCGGCGGCTCGTTTCGCCAACACGCCGGTGAAACCGGAGCGCACCCGCGCGAGGAATGTAGTTGTCCCCTTCCCTCCCTGAGCAGCGCCCGATGGCGAGGTGACCGTTACCGTTTGCTTCGTCACGGACGTCTCCTTCTTCTCCGGGTCTGAGTTGGACTGGGTGGGGCTCGCCGGCCGGGAGTCGCTGGCGTCGCTTGTGCCCCTGGTCTCGTTTACCTCGCTGGAGTTGAAGGCGACCGAGAAGGGGTGGGATTCCCACAGGCGCCAGTTTAGGGACGGGAAGGTGAGGTAGGCCACTCCGTCTCCCAGCTGCGCGTTCTCGATGTCGATGCGGAGGTACTCGCCGTCCGTGTCTTGCAGGACTGTCACCGTGGCGGTGCGGTAGCCCCGGAAAGCGATGCGTGCCAGGCGGAACAGGCGGTCGCACCCCCAGATGCCGAAGGCGACAAAGGCCCAGATCTCGTAGCCCCAAGCGTACTCGTAGCAGTACCAGATGTGGTAGTAGTAACCGATGAGGAAGAGGAGAGACAGGGCGAAGTGGGATACCACGAAAAACTCGTAGAAGGCTCGCCGCACCCATAGTAGCGAGAACGGGAAAATAGCGACGCAAGCCACGGTCCCCACGATGCCCCAGATCCAGTAGTCGCGCGCGAACTCGGCCGCGTAGTCACCGTAGAGCTGGTAGTTGAACCAGAGCATGAACGAATGGATGACGGTGTGGATTACAGCCCAGTATCCCAGCCAACGGTGCAACAAAAGGTACGTGCTGTAGCTCCAGTCGGTAACCCAGAGCAACACGTTGTTGCGAGCGGCAAACACAAACAGAGCCACAACGTTGCCCATGGCCATGACACCCGCGCGGTTGCCGACAATGCTGATCTCCTGCGCGGAGAGAGACTCGAACGTGCTCTGAGGGTGGTGGTGCACGTAAGGGGCGAGCAGAAACACGATGTTCAGGATGCTGATGAGGGCGATGTACAGGCCCTGACCACGGGTTGGCACCATCCCCACGCCACCCGCAATAGGCTCGCGGTGGTGTTTGCCGTATAAGGCGGGGTTGATCATGGCCGACTGCAGTGAGTTCCAGGCACGGCTCTTTGCGATGCCGGGCACGAACCGGAACAGGGACAGCGGAACCGGGAGGAAGATGGCGACTACCATGACGGCGATGGTGTAAGTCGAGTGGCCGGCCTCGTTGGTCTCAAAATCGAACATGCCGCTGTACTGCAACTGCCAGTCGGCTGGCGCGATGAAGCTGGTCATGTGCAGGGGCTTCTTCGCCTTGATGATGGGTAAGGGGCTGGTGACTTCGGGACCTGACGCCGTCATGAACTGACGAGTCCTGAGCTTCCTCCTCTTCAAGTGATGGCTGCTGTGGCCTTCTCCATGGCCGCTTTGGTCGTCGGTGCCGGCGGTCGCATTGTTAGCGAGAGCCTTCCTCTCGTCGGCGCGAGCAGCTGTGAGCGCATCCTGGTACGAAACTGCCGGCACCCATTGGTAGTTGCCGAGGGTTCCAGTACCGAGGTGGGAGGCCCAGTAGTCCTCAAGCAGGTCCAGCGAGGGATTGTCGCTGATCGGGCAGTATGTGTCGATGCACAGGGCCATTGTCCGCAGGAAGGCATCATCCTTCACGAAGCAGTCGGGTGGGGTGCTGACCGGGGAGTGCGCCGTACCGTGGTTGACGTTGGTGTCTTCAGGCGTGCAGGCGAGGTGGCAGCCCTTGATGACGCCTCGGCAAGCGAATGCGCATGTCGGATTGTACAGCGTCTTGCCGTGGCCGATCAAACCTACCCCGTCACCGAGCACGCCGGCGGCGTGGAGAGCGACAAGGGCAACTGACACGAGAGAGTTGCGTGTCGACCTCATGGTTGCGGAGCTGTCTCACTCTCGATGTTCACGGTAGGCCGCAGACGAATCGGAGGCTGAAGGTTAGCAATACGACGCCTGGGACTGCAGCCAAACATGAGAATGACACTCGTTTTATCCAACTACCAAGGCCCCCAGCAGCAGCAATAACGGGCAGGGGCGTGTGTGTGTGTGTGAGCAGGTTGTGGCGTCAATCCCACTCAATGGTCCCAACCGGCCACACTTGGCATGTCTCCTGTTCCATTTCGGGGGAGGAGGGCCGCTGTGTCGGCTCTTGGGGGCGTTTCTGGCTCGTGAGTGACTGGGGGTCTATCCATCAAACATCAACGCTCCACGAGCCGACGTGGGATTGGAATTTCTCCTTGTCAAGGCCAAGACTTCTTAATTTATCTCCGGTTCGGTTCATGGGGGACCAACCCGCGCGCCACCATGCCGGCAGTACAGCTCTTGTACATGTACATGTACCTCAGCCAAGACCAGAGCCAAGCAAAATCATATGCAGAACATGTGGTTTAAGTATTATGACTATCAAGGCTAGAATCGTCTCCAAGACGGTGAAGCCTCACCCGGAGCATCATCATGCAACTCATGCATCTCCGTCGAGCCTGCATATGACCTCAGTACAAATGAGTAACCGCCAGCCATCGTCGGCCGCTATCATCTTCTCCATGTTCTTCCGCAACACCTCGATCTGGGCCTCGGTATAACCAAACTTCGCGGCAGCCCTACGGTATTGCGAATTCTCGTCAGCAAGCATGGTGATCATGGATCCCGCATACGGCAATCTCTCTTCGGCCGTAATATTGCTCAAGACGCTGGCCGATGCCGTGATTTGATCCCTGCGGAACCCGACTTCCAGGGCCTTGCTGAGCAACTTGCGCCCGGTCTGCGTGTCCAGCCCGTTCATCTCGTAGATGCGCTCCTGCAGCTCCGCGCTCTCGGGGCATGGTGGCCACAGGATCTGCGAGTGCGTGTCTCCTTCACGGCAGGCCACGATCCCCCCGTTCGGCTTTGCGAGTTGTTTCATCATGCGGAGGACTTCGATGTTGTTGGGGATGCAAATCAGCGTTGTATGCTCATGCACCACATCGAAACCACCTTCAATCTCGTCCGGCGAAAAGAGGGACTCCAACTCAAGGATGTTGCCCGCCCGGAACTCGATGCCAGTACCGGGCGCGTAAAGTGGAATGTTGGCATTGTTTCTTTCGATGACCTCCTTGCCCAAGTCCACACCAATAATCTTCGCCTGGGGAAAACGCCGAGCAAGATCGAAGGTGATGCTGCCCGGGCCACAACCGACGTCTAAGAGCGTGAACGTCGGCGGCAGCGATTCAAGGGTTGGTACGAGGTAGCCGAGACAAGTCGTGACATTGCGCAGCTCGAAGGCCTTCAAGGTATCCTCCTTGTAGCCAATGTGGTAGTTTTGTTTCTCGTTGGTTTGGTTGTTGGACGCCATCTTCGGTACGATCGCGTGCTGCAAGGTTCCCGTTGCCGCACTCAAACTTCTCGAGTAACACCAGGTTGGGAGGGATATGAACCCGGTGAGAACCTTTACCTCGTCTGTTGTGGCAGTTTATATGTGGTACAGTCCTCTCATTGGGCGGAGCTTGCACCCGAAGTAGCTGGTACTTGTCCATGACATGTCAAGCTCGATCGTCGGCGTTGCATTCGTGCAGGGGCAAGGATGCATTTGCGCAAGTTGTCATGCGCTCGGAGGATGTGTTTTGAGCAAATTTGAGCTGGATTCCAGAGCTCTCCCCAGTCTCTTGGCTCTTGGCAACCAGCCATCATTCTTGGCGTCTCAATCCGTCTTCACGCTCACCCTTGCCTCAGTGTTGACATGGCCGTACAGGCAAACCCGGGAACCCATTGTCCCGGCACTGACCGCCAGAACCAGCGTTAGAAGAAAAGAAGAGGGTGTCGTAAAGAGGGATCCCATAAGATTGTCCCTGCATTGGTATTGGGGATAGACACATTCCACGTTTTCAGCCCTAAGTTCTCTTGCATTGCCAAGTTGCGGCTGTTCTTCACCCGCCGCCAATCCCCTGCCCAGTACGACGCCATGGCACACCCTCAAACGGACTCTGAAAAGGAGCCTGTCTCATCATCAGAAGCCGTATCTGATATTGAGTCGACGTTGCCGCGTGATGCTACCGATGATGAGATACGCACCCTGCCGAAGGTGGTCGATCGGATACCCATTGCCGCCTGGGCTGCAGCTCTGGTAGGCGCTGCCGAGAGGTTCAGTTACTACTCTACGATTTCGATATGGCGTGAGGACGCCCAGCCATAGCAAAAATAGTAAAATAGAATTACTAACAACGGCCATAGAAAACTATATGCAGAATGAGCGCAACTCTCGTGCAGTCCCCGGGGCACTCGGTCTTGGCCAGTCCACTGCCACAGCGATATCCAACAGCTTCTTTGTATTCTCCTTTGTGACGCCCATGATGTTTGCGATAGCCTCGGATGCTTGGCTGGGTCGGTATAAGACCTTGATAGTTGCGTTCTGGTATGACCATTGAGCAACCCATGACCTGGAGAAACATTGGCTAACTTTCTCTCGATAGTCTATTAATATGTGGAACATTTACCATGTTTGCGACGTCTCTACCCGGGTTATTGGACCATGATGCGGGAGTCCCAGGGTTGGCGGTTGCCATGGTTTTGATAGCGCTGGGAATAGGCGGTATCAAGTCAACAATAACCCCTTTTATCGGTTTGTTGCCAAATCTCCAACTCCAAGGTCCTTATCGTTAACCTCATTAGGGGATCAATACAAACATGGAAAACCTCAACTTATCCGGCAAAAGAACGGGGGGTTGGCGGTGGTTGACGGCTCACGCACCATTCAGTTCCTTTACAACGCATTTTATTGGTAAGCGCCATTATTACTACTCCAACCCCCACCCAAAGTCTCGAACATATAATGACCCTGACCGCTTCAGGTTCACTAATATAGCCTCCATGTCCTCCATACCAGCCACATTCCTCGAGCATGGATATGGGTTTTGGACAGCGTACCTCATGTCTGCCGTCTCACTGGTCATTTGCCTAGCGATGCTACTAAGTCTGGGATCCAAATTTGGTCAGTCTGTGGTGCCAACACTGTCGTCTTGTTTTGGCATTAACGAGGTTTTAAACTGCAGTCAAGGTCGTTCCTCACGAAAACGTTCTCCCAAAAGCCATCAAGGCGTTAAGCACAGCGGCCCGGAATGGCTTCAAGCTCGACCATGCGAAAGAGTCCTACCAGCAACAAAAGCACGGGCACGGAGTACCCTGGGATGACCGCTTTATCGAGGAACTCAAGACTGGACTGACCGCGTGCCGGGTTATGTACGCAACCCTCCCCCATTCCCCCATTTTGTTCCCCAACCACTCCAGCAGACAAACTGCTAACACCTCCCCCTCTTTCAGCTTCTGTTTCGCCTTCTTCTACCTCTCCATCACCCAAATGTTCAACAACCTCATCTCCCAAGCCGGCCAGATGAACCTGCACGGCGTGCCCAACGACATGATCCAAGCCATGGCCGGCGTAGCCTGCGTGGTCTTCGGCCCCGTCATCCAGGCCCTCTACAACACACTCGCCCACCGCAAGATCAGCTTCGGCCCCATCGCGCGCATTTCCACCGCCTTCCTCATCTGCGGCGGCGGCATGGCCTACGCCGCCGGGGTGCAGCGCCTGATCTACAACACGGGGCCGTGCTACGATGCCCCGCTGGCGTGCGCGGTGTCGGATGGCGGGCGCACGCCAAATGATGTAAACGTGTGGGTGCAGCTGCCCGTGTATGTGGCGCTGGCGATCGCCGAGATCTTTGGGCTGGTTACGGCCAGCGAGTACTCGTACGAGAAGGCCCCGCGCGGGATGCGCAGTGTGGTGCAGGCGATGGTGCAGCTGAGTGCGGGCGTGGGTGCGTTGATGGGGATGGCGATTAGTCCGGCCGCAAGGGACCCGTGGCTGGTGGCAGTGTATGCGGCGCTGGCGGGTGCGATGGCGGTGTGCTCGTTGTTGTTTTGGTGGTTCTTTCGGAAGTATGACATGATTAATGATCAGCTCAATCGGACGATCGATGGGATGCAGGAGAAGGATGGGCCAAAGGGGACACAGGGGACACAGGGGCAACAAGGTGCACAGGGGGCACATGGAGAACAAGAAAAACAGGGGAAGAGTAGCTAAGTGTGAGTATTGAGGGATGGGGGCTCGGCAGCGTAGTTCGGTGGATAGATTAGACGTATGAGCATGGCAAATCCGGCCGGGTAACGACGGAAACAATGTATATGCTTCGTAGGGATATTTCAACTATTGAGCGGTGAGTGTCTCGACTTAGCCACGGTCTTTGGGCAGTTAGGTCGCTCCTCGAGCTTGTTCTCTAGGTAATCCCCCGCCCAGACAAACCTCTTACTTTTCTCCTTCTCCGGAAACTTCCTGCTGTTATCCGCCATATTGTCAATCGGCACAGCTAGAAGCCAGTCCAGGCAGCGGTTCTTGTCCTCGCTTGGGCAGCTATGCGGCTGTACAAGGTCGTGACCCGGACGAACCTTTTGGCCAGCTCCTCCGACACGCCTACGGCTTCAGCCGTAATTAGCGCCAACTCCAGTTCCGGCAGGCCCTTCTGCTCCTGCTCCTCAATGTGCGCTGCCAGCAGCTCCCACACCTGCTTGAGCTTGGGTATATATTCTGGGTCTTGCGGTTTCATGTCTCGAAATTCTATCAGTAGCTCTCTTATCTGGGTGACCATTAGTGATGGACCGTTCGGGGGACGGACAGTGGTCGGGTGTGTACCTTCTCGTGGCCCTTGCGGTCAGATGCGGTGATCTCGTAGCCTCTGGTGCCCAAGTACTTTTCAAAAACGGGGTGGAGAAACAATTCCTCAGCTACATTGTGCCGGGCCACTTCCTGGACAAATCGCTTGCCACAGCGCTCCTGGTGATCATGGTCTTTGGCATCAATGACATTGTTATAGCACTGCTCGATGTCGCAGTGGTCCCCAGTGATGGCGTCGGAGATGGTAGACATGGCAGCGGCGTCAAAACGGGTCGATGCAAGTTAGCAGGAGGAAAGAGGGTATTATATTTGCCAGTCCGTCCTACGACAGGAGGAGACAAAAGGGCGCACGATCCAAAAGCCCGGGATCATAAGTGGCCAGAGGGCTACGCCGCTTCATAGAGCTTGCACAAGAGGAGATATGATATAGATGATTCATTGACAACCTTTAGTTTGACAAGACGTGATGTCGCCGAGATTGCGTGACATCACCACTTACCACTCACGCCGTCACCTAACCTTAGCTTAGGGCCTGCACCAAGCCATCCGTCATAGAGGTTGCAGGAGAACAATGAAATTCACAGAATTTCATGGTAACCCTGAAAGCTTCTAGGTCTACATGTCCCTTCAACATCCAAGGGGCGACACCCATGATAATTACTGCGCATTATTGGCTGCGAATGAAGCTAATTGTTCTCTTCCTCATCCCGAAATGACACTCAGTCAACGGGTATTGTTTAGTGAAGCGATACTCATCCCGCGTGTATCGATGATTCTGATGAGATTGGGCGATGCCCGGTTGCTGAGCCCTTGCATAGGGAAGTAGTACAACCTATGCGTTTTATTCCTTTGGCCCTTCAGAATGCAAATTAACACTCTGCTCTTGCCATCCTTTTGCCGCAGGCATTACGTCCTATACCATGGCATGATGGCTCGTACATAACAAAGGAGCCACTCATCCTCACACGGACGACGGAAGGACTGGTAGGTGCGTATATATCGCACGCGCACTGCCAGACATTTTCCTCGGCCTCGCTCAGGTGGATCCTTGGCTGAAGATGCTTGACCAAACCCCGCATGCCCAAACGATCTTTGGCTTAATTCAGCATGATCTCCTACAGTTAACACCGGCTTCGGGTTCTGCCTGCGTCATGGCTGACTTGGGGGTTATCTCGGCCTTGCTGGTAAACTCTGTTCACCGTCGGTAAAATCCGAACCACGGGACTTCTCGCTTCCTTAGGTACCCTCCACTGATAACTGAAATGCGACTCTCCTTCCACAGGAACCGCCGTCATCTCGCCACAACCGGAATACGGCACTGAAGCAGATAAAATCAACAGAGTGGTTGTTCCGGCACAGGAACATTCATACAGGAAACATTTTTACCATTCATAGTTTATATGCTCTGCTAACCACCTGCAGAATCGCGTACGTCTATACCCGCCATTCTCGACCCCAAATTCTTCACAACACTCCGGATCTGGCTGTGCATGGCGCGCTTACTGCGGAATGCAGTAGTAAACGACGTTGCAGATGTTGGCCCACTCGGGCCCGCTGACCTCGTACAGCTTGCGGCCGTTATCGCGATAGCAGTTGAAGTTCTTGAACCCGTTGGTGCCCCAGCTGTGCGACGGAAGAAAACAGTTAGCATTGGTCTCAGTAGCCGAGCAGGGGGGTGGGTGCAGCAAGGGATAACGCACCCGGACCACGAGTAGAGCGGACGACTCTGGGCATCGGAGTCGATGTGGGTGGTGAAGGTGACACCGGTCGGGAAGGTGCAGGCCTTGCCATCCTGCTCCCACCAGGTGTAGTTGCTGCTGTCGACAGTGCACACGTCGTTGGCGGCGGGCTGCTCGCCGTTCTGGGATTGTCCGCTGACGGGGTAGTACTAGACAGGGGGCGGCCGGTGAGCGAGTGTTGATGATGACAGAGTCTAACTTTGGTGGGGATGGAAGACTTACGACAATCTTGGAGTTGTGTGTCTCCGGGGTGCAGCACGAGACCAGGTTCCTGCAGTTGGTGAGGTAGATGATCTCGGTGTCGCGCTTCTCGAGCGAGCCAGACTCCTTGGGGGTGACCCGAGAGGCGAGGCGGTGGCGAGAGCCATTAGGAAGGTAAGAGCAGCAAAGGCCTTCATGGTGAAGATGTAGAGATGACAGGTTAGATGTTTTGAAGAGCTGGATGCAAGTTGATGGTGCAGATCTTGACCCTTTTGACTTGCCAGGCGAGACTGGTTATATATCTCCTCTGGATGGTAACCATACATTTGTTAGTTGTTCCGAATCGCTCCGATTGTCCCGTGATGAATAAGGTTACACGAAGTGCGGTGACAAGCGATTTCCGATAGTTTGCGATGCACCCACATGCTAACCCATTTTGCTCCAGCCCATTATGCCCTTCTTGGATACAACCCGCTTCAGAAAGTCAGCGGCTGCACTTCACGATACATGGTTGGTGTTGAAAACGGTTGCCTGGGTGAGGTCGCATTGGCATTACTCAGCCAGTCTCACTCAGCCCTACCTCACTCCATCTGGGACTCCAAGGGGGTTACTCAGCACCGTAGCAAGACCGCGACAGGTCGCATCTATGGGGCACTTTGCGTCAATAGCGTCTGGTGCATGTGATTACATATGTATGTTATACGATGTGAGGAGGCGAACTCCGGCAAATTTTACCCCTGGCCTGGGCGCTCCCCCTTGGCCACGCGAGGCGCCTGGATACCTAGGTATCTTTGGTCTGGAACTCGCCTTATCCAATTTCCGGGTTCGCACCGATGGGGGGTTCCGCCGCTTTTGTGTATACCACGACATTACTTGGTATTGTTAGAGAATTGGTGGATGTTGTGTTTTGAGGCTGCGACCGATTAGTCTGCCGGATGGGCCCGATGGGGAGTCTATGGGTCCGAGTCACTTTAGCAAGAAAGCTCAGGGTGGAGTGCTGACATTGTGGCACTGAGGCTCTGTCAGCAGAATGAAGAAAAAAGACCATTGAAACTATTGTAACTTATGACCAGGATGTATGTACCATGGATGATGGTTCGGCCGACGTTCTTGGGCGAATTGGAGCCCGGAATCTGAACAGCCAAACATTCCCTTCCATCCTGAGCAAAGCACCGTCCCTATGGGAGTCGGCGTCCGAGTATGTACAAGGTATCAACAAGAAGAAGAAGCAAAAGAAGCAAGATCTCCTCAAAATATAGGAGTGACAGGACCGGGTATCATCACCAAGCGCCGGATCCCAGGGCGCAAAACACCCTGCCAAGTTCCCAACGAACGCATCCAACCCGCTCAGCCAAACTAATTGCCCATCCTGTACCACAGGCCTACACCCCCACGCCACCACCGGAACCGGCACCACCAGCGCCACTGCCACCTCTCCTCCTCCTAATCCCCGTACCTCGGCTAGCCCTAGGCCACTTCTCCGTCTCAATTGACGCCTCCCCCATCCTCACCAGCACCTCCCTGCCCATAGCATTTTGCTCGGTGCCCGCAGGCTCCCGTCCCCTCTGCGCCATCCACCACTCCACCAACCGTCGATCCTGGGGACCTTTACGGCCCTCATAGGCCCGACACACCCACACCCCCTGGCCGCGGCCGACGGTGCCGTCGGCGAAGCGTACGTCGTGCGGCAGGAAGTAAAAGGCCTCTTGGTTGTGTGGCAGGATGTCGAAGGTGTCTTGCAGGGTCTCGATGAAGGTCTGCGCGGCGGCGGTGTAGGGGAAGAAGGCGACGCCGCCGATGGGCCAGTCGCGCTGCACGAGGGCCGCGATGTACGTTGGGCCGTCGTCACCGCTTTCTGTGGGATCGTTGTTGCCTGTGGCACTCTTGTTCTTATTGTTGTTGTTTGTATTGTGATCATTGCGAGCCGCATTGTGGGATTGGGCCGGGTCGGTGAACATGGGGAGATGGAGCGCCACCGAGGTTACCAGTGCCGTGCCCTTGATGCGGACTGTGGTGTTGGCTGAAGCGGGATAGCGCGAGATGAGAAAGGTGGCGTCGGGATAGAGACGGCCGACGGCGGCAAGGTTGCGCGCAGTAATGGTAATGACGCGGTTGCTGGCCTCGCGAGTGGGAGGGAGCTGGTGGACGCGCCACGGAGCGAAGGGGAGGAAGGGGTCTGTATCGAAGGGCGGGAGCGGCGGGTCGTACATGTTGATGGACTGCGGCCGCTGGCGGGGCCCCATGTAGCCGTCCTTATTTGGCATTCGCGGGAGGGAAGTCCAGTAGGCGGCGGCCGGGTTGTACTGGGGGTCGTAGATTAAGTCTGGGTGGATGTCGGGAATGTGCGGCATGGGCTCGTCATCGTCATCCTCCTCATCTTCATTGCTGCTGTTATTGCTGTGGTCACCCTCTCCATCGCTGAGGTTATTACTCTCCCCGTTATTGTCCTCGCAGCTTTCATACCAACCAGAAGTCGCCTGGCTCAGAGCGTTGTGAAGATCCATGCCGGGGCCCATGTGCGCCTCGATGGTCTCATCGCCATTCTGTGGCTGGTTCTCGGGTTCGAAATGCAGGTCGTTGGTATAGCGATTCTGGTAGCTGAGGCCGTTCTGCGCACTGCCGACAAAGATTGCATTTTCAGTGCCGTACATTCCGTTCGCAGTCGCGTGTGAGCTTCCAGTTTCGTCGTTGGCGGAATTGCTGACCCTGTTCTGCGCCATCTGGTAATTGTAAAATTGTTCGTGCTCGACCGATTCGTGGACCGCACTCGGCTCCATTGTCTCCGTGCTCCTGGGGGCAGACTCTTGATTGATCGGTTGGTCAAGAGCAGGTTGTTGTTGTTGTGGAGAAAGTTGTGATGGAGGAGAGGTGGTGGTCGCGAATAAAGCAGGGTCGATGAACGAGTCGCTCAACTCTGCGGCAGAATCGGATGCGGTCTGTGTTCTGTTTCTCTGGCTGGAAGAAACAACGGCCGATCCGGTCTGCCGGCTGCCAGAGTTGGCAGAAAATCCAGTTGGTGGCATTTTGACCAGCGAGAAAGGGCAGGCAAGATGGTTGGTAACACTGGTGGGATGAATACCAGCGGCCGTGGGGACTGGGGAACCTGGAGGAGGGACTCCTCAAGTGGTCGTGGGAGGCCAACGGGCGGCAGGAACAGAGTCACGCAGAAACTGCCGCAGGTCAGGGTAGACCGTTTCTGGTGCTGCCTCCTAGCTAACTCCATCCCGAGTCAACCATTCTATCCCGCCGTGGCCACCCCGTGCCAGCTGGCCGTCGACCGCAACAGCATCGTTACCACGGGTGAGAACGACATTGCTGTTCTCCCCATCCCAACGCTAACGGCCATATGGGTCCGTCGGAGCAGCCACGGGGTTGGCCAAGGGGTTGGCCACGGAACGGCTGGCAGGGGACGAAGCCGTTTTCCCGTGACCTCCCAGCAAGAACGGGGTCCCCGGCAGCGGGCTGGTCGACTGGGCGAGGTTGTCCGGCCAGCCACGGGTGCCAACCCAATCGCCCACCGAAGCAGCGTGTCCCTCCTCGCCGGGGGTTCTCCGGGTAGGGTGACTAAAAACGGGTTAGTTAGCGGGTAATCAAATAACTGGAAAGTCTCTTGTAGCGATGCGTGTGAATCGGGGTCATTCCGTTCTCTCAGGATCAAAAACATAACATCTTGCGCCTAATCACCAAAGCCTCGCCATCGAATGACTGCCACCTGCTGCTGCCCGCAAACCAACCCCCCCAGAAGAAAACGACAAACATAGGTATCTATGGCAATAGCCGCCTTCGACAACACGCCCCCCAATAAACGACAAAAAGCGACAAGGGAAAAAGCTCAAGAAAAAAAGGCGACTTACCCATCATCCCCAACCACAACCCGCGCGGCAACAACAGTCCCATCATTCTCCTCCCTCAAGGGAGCGGACTCAGCCAGCCACGACGCCACCGCGGCGGGGTCATTACCACGGCGAAGCATTGGACGCACGAGCGCCGCCGAAGAAGACGCAGAGCCTGGCGAGGATCTCGGTCCATAGTCGGGTGACTAGGTCGGAAACGTGTCAGCAATCCACACAAATCACGACTTAAAGACATGGAGGGTGCAGCCCCGGTGACCGGTCTGGCACCTGCGGAATGGGCGAGGCGAGGGACAACCACAAGAAGACCAATCGGACAGAAGACAGTCAAGAAAAAGAAAACACAAATCACATACCCGGAAGCCGTCGGTGTCGGCACCGCCCGAGGCCTCTTCCACGCTGGGAAACGGCCGCGCGCCCTCCCCGCTGTGGGGAGCATCTGGGAAGAGCACGCGTCGGGTCCGGGGTGGGGGACCGAGGGCGGGAGACGAAGGGCGCCGCTCCGCGTCGGCGAGGAGGGCGCACACGACAGCGGCGGAAGTGGTGGCGCCGGTGGTGTTGCGGTTCTGGTGGCGGGGTGTCAGTCCGTGGCTGTTTCCTTCGTGGGGGCAAGAGGGGCGATGGGGGGTAGAGAAAGATGTGTGTGTGTGAGAGGGCGGAACTTACGCGAGTCGGGGTCGAGGGCGACAAGGGCGACCGTCCCGACCGCCACTCGTACTCGCACGAGTTGGGCGGCGTGTCGAGTAGGTCGCCCTCGTCGACCTCGGAGAGCGGAGAGGACGAGGCAGGAGGAGAAGCAGGAGGCACCTGCGTGCCCGAGCGGAGCGAGTACCGAGACTGTCTTTGGGTCATGGTGACGGTCTTGGGTCGGCTCGGGTTTGGGGTAGAGGAAAGAAAAAAAAAGAACAAAAGGTTTGTGGGAGGGGCAGCAATGAGGCCAGAGCTTGAAATCTCGGACCTCTTTTGTGACTCTTAAAGCGGAGAACCTAATCTTTAGGTTCAGGTCAAGGCTGTATTTGGCACCGTCGTTCTCTCGGCGCCGGACAGAGGCCCCGGAAAGCGGGGGCATCGCCGTCGAGGGGCGAACTGGGCCAGTAACACGTGAGGAGCATGTGAACGCATAGTGAGCACAGATAAAGAGGAGGTGTCCATACACTATGGACTGGGCATGCGTGCATGAGGATGGTCATCGCGATGGGAGGTGGCATTGTCGAGGACTAGCTCATAGATACCGGATATGACTTCACCAAAGGGCCCGTGTGGTTCAGTAATGCCAAAGATATGTCTGTCAAACAGTTCAAGCCGCTCACGAGGCCCAAGCACCAGGTGATGTACAATTCACCAAGGACTACCTAGTTAAGGTTACTGGTGCCTAGGTATCATTCATGGTCAAAGCAACGCTTCTAATAAATGCAGCGTTAATCGTAACACTGTCCAATACTGAAAGCCGTAGTAAATGCTCTAAATACAACAAAAGTCCGTGGGCATTGGCTACGGGAATCACCGTTAACAAGAACAAAGCCATGGAAGAGCTGGTCGATATTACTAGCCCACCCCCATCCAGTGGAAGAATAAAGTCAGCGTTGAAGGATTGTTTGGACCTAGTACGGTCTCGAAATAGTAACACGACAACATAGGGTGCTTTTCATGAATCCAGATCCCTTTTCCTCGGAAATACAAGGTATTGTCGATGCACACCCTTTGACACCATGATGATGAACTAACTCGAAAGATGGAGACATTCGGTGTTTCTCCCTCAGTTCCATCTCCCTCTTTCTCTCCTCAAATCAACTAAAGAATATGGACAACGCCATAATACCACGTGCAGTCACGTACCAATGGGGATTGTAACCACCTTCTTTCACCCAATCAACCAGTGCTTTAGATAATGAAAACGAGAGCCACCGCAAGCCGGAATTGAGAAACACAAGTCCCAATAAACCCAAATTCTCCATCAAAAAGCGACAAAAACTCGTTATAGAGCCCAAGCCAAGCCTAAGCTTCGATGAATTGCAATTAGCAACGACGCTCGACCCGTGGGACGAGTTTGGCTCCTTCCTGGTGTTGCGCAATGAAGAAAGCGAATCTGTGGGGCCTTCAATGGAAATCAACGAGTTTGGGGGCCAGTCCCAGAGCAAAGCATCAGCGGCGGTCAGCAAGCAACCGGGCCTCATTCGTCGAGTGGGTGGAGAATTGATTTTCGTTACTGTAGGGACTGTGGATGTGTTGTCATGTTTGCGGCCTGCCAACTCCGTCCCAAGCCGCGAGATGACCAGCTCACCTACGCTAAGTATTTAAGGAAATCAAGAAGCCATTGTCTATCACATACGACCATATCCTCGAGAAAGTACGGGATCCCATCCGCTCTCCCTAGTCAAACTCGAGAGAGCCAGATTAGTGATTGGGTCGGTGACCAGCGAATCCCTGGTGTTGTCTGTTCTTTTTTGGAGACTAAAAGTCTCTCATTTCGACTTTTTGGCGTTCCGCGCGCTTAGCGGGTCTTTCCGGCCCTTGCAGCGGCCCAGCGGCGCAGTAGCCCCACTGTGGGGCGCGGTGCATCGATCCGATCGGGGGTCTTTCGAAGCGACCTGCTGACATGACCGGGAACGACCACATCTGATCTTTTCGGGAACTGCGACAAGCAACAAGCGCGGGACGGGGCGCGCCGCGTCAGGCCCACACTCTCCCAACCAGAGAGCAGGGTGGAAAAGGCATGCGTGCTCCTTCGTTGGTTGCTCCACTCGCGGGCCTTGGTGCATAGAATCAGGATTACGAGGCTGAGTTACTGATGCTCCCGATATGTCCGTGGTGCGGGCTTCACAGTTGCCGTTAGAAGACTTTGCGCCGTTTGTCTCGCAAATGCAGAGGAAGTACGGAGTTGCTCTCCTGCCATTCGTCAATAGCACCGCCAAACAGGCCAGCCTCATCTCATCTTTCAGCTCTGCCCCGCAATAACCGCCCGAAATACAGCTCTCGATTCTACATTGTTTCGCTGTTGTAGTAGCCTCCCTTCTTCCCGACAAGAATCCTCGTCGGAGCTATATCTGCTGAATATAAGCCGAAGTCGAGAAAGAAGTGGTGGAAGAAGTGGTGGAAGAAGCCCTTCGGGTGTCTTCGTGCAGCCTCGCCGGCTCCGTCTGCCACGCTGTCGACGGGTATGTTGAGACTCTGCCTCGCATCGCAAGGCTTTCTCGTAACTGACATCCTCCGGCAGATATCCGGTCATCCGATCAGGGAAATGCAGAACACGGATCGAAAGCGTCTTCCATTTTCGCGACAGAGTCATGTGCTCCTCCCTCCCCGTCTGCCGCAGCGGCGAAGGCCGCCCAACCCCGCACAGATGCGAGAGTCCCCAACGATCACCAGCCACCCGCAGCATCGCAAGCACTGCCTCCTGCTCTGCCCGCCGAATCCGCACCCAAACCATCGCCGACCGAATCCACAGAGCAACCGACCCCTGTACTTCCCGTGTCCGAGAGACTGTGGAACGCCGCGTACGACAGTCTTGAGACGGATAATGTAGAGCTTGTCGGGTGCTACTTAGCCGATGTTAGTGTGCTCCGTTGGAGAAAACGGTACAGACGGCTGTGCCGCAGGACTGTGGAACAGATGGCGTGGCCGGTTGGCTGCCGGTTGGCTGCCGGTTGGCTGCTAGTCGGCTCCCTGTCATCAGGCACAACACAACCCCGCTCTCAGGCAGCAGGGGAAATGACGAGCTGAGAACACCCTACGCAATTCGGTTCGCGCGTTGTTACTGGGAATACGACTGTCAGTCGCCGTCGACACATCGGCGTCGGGCAATGCCGTATGGGCCGCCGCCGACGTTGATCCCGGGAACGGTCAGGGTTGCAGCCGGTCGGAGAAAGCACGGGATGAAGTGCCTCATTATGCGGGAGCGGTCTTCGGGATCGGTGACGACCAATGGGTCACTTTCTGCACTCTCAGCTCACTCCTTCCCCTCTCCCAGAAGCGACAGCAAGTCCTTTGTCGCCCTGAAAGCTTGATGCTACACGTGGCGCCACTACCTGCTTGGCTGCCTCCCTCGAGATGGTCAGCCGTATACCTGCGCCACCATGAACCACTTCCGATTTTCGCTCCAAGCTGTCAGGTCTGACGTTCATCTGCTCCAGCATCTGCTACCCCCGATTACTTCCGACCAACTTCCCCGATTATCGTCGATGCAAACGCCCTGCCATGAATCCGAAACGAACGTACGAAGATGAAGAACCGTCTGCGAACCTTCCGAAGCGGCTAAGAACCTTCGACCCCGCCTCCAATGGCGTTATTTACCCAAGCTGCGACGTGTACTCTCCACTTGTGCATGAGGCTTACACAATAGCCTGGATCTGTGCGCTGCCTCTGGAACTGGCGGCATCCCGCGCCATGCTGGATGAGGTATATCCACCGCTCCCAAAGCTGGACCGCGACGACAACATCTACGTGCTGGGACGTATCCACCAACATAACGTCGTTATGGCGTGCCTGCCTGGAGAGTACGGGACGAACAATGCTGCAACCGTTGCAACAAACCTGAGCCGGAGTTTCCTAAACATCTGCGCCACCCTGATGGTCGGTATTGCCGGCGGATGCCCAAGCCAGGCCGACTTGTACCTGGGCGACGTAGTCGTCGGTACAAAGGTGATACAGTATGACATGGGCAAGGCACTCGGGGACGGCCGCTTTCAAAAACAGCCATCCCGAAGACTCCTGCACCGCTGCTGAACTCGGCCGTGTCCACTCTACAATCGACGTATGTAGCGCACCAGGCCAGCGATCGAATAGCAGGCCTCTTACGAAGCCGACTCCCAAACCTCTCGCGCCCAGATCACCTCGATCGCCTTTTCCAGGCCTCCTACGAACACCACCATCTCGGTGCGCCGACATGTGATGACTGCGATCCAAAGAAGCTGCAGCCACGAGCCGGTCGTCGCTCTGACAAACCTCAGATCCACTACGGAGTCATCGCTTCAGCCAACAGAGTCATGAGAAACGGAAAGGAACGAGATGAGATTGCTCGGCGGCATTCGGCACTATGTTTTGAAATGGAGGCAGCAGGCATGATGGACAACGTCCAGTGCTTGCCGATTCGCGGCATTTGCGACTACTCAGATTCCCATAAGGACAAAGTGTGGCAGGACTATGCCGCTGCGACGGCGGCCGCATACGCAAGGGAATTGCTGGAAGTGATTCCCATTCCAATGATACATTGGGACTTGATCTCGATACAGAAGGACGCCCGTAGGGATGATATCGAGGCAGCGTGCCGCAGAGATCTCCGCGTCGTCGATCCGCAACACGACATGGAGCGGATCGAGAAGAGTAAGGATGAGCTGCTCGATGACGCGTATAAATGGATCCTTCGCACCCCGGAGTATACAGCGTTCACAAACTGGGACGATAGCGGATCCGACCGTCCGCCACGTCGATTACTCTGGATAAAAGGACACGCCGGTACGGGAAAGACGATGCTCATGATCGGCCTCATTCGCCAACTCTTGCATCAACCCGTTGCCCTATCACCAGCACTTTCTTTCTTCTTCTGCCAAGGCACAGACACAGCCTTGAACAACGCTACCGCCGTCCTCAGGTCTTTGATCTGGCTTCTTCTTCTTCAGCAGCCATACCTCATATCCCATCTACTTCAGAAGTACAAAGAGTCAGGTGCCGATCTCTTCAGGGATCAAAATGCCTTCGTCGCCCTATCCGAGGCGTTTCGGAATATGTTGAAGGATCCTCAGTTGTCACCTGTGTACCTCGCGGTCGATGCGCTTGACGAGTGCGCGCACGGGCGGTCAGACCTCATCCATCTCATTTCAACTTCCCTCAACCTCTCCCAGAAGGTGAGATGGCTACTCTCTAGCCGTCCAGAAGTTGACCTTCTCGCTGGACTCAAGGAACAGAGCGTTAACTCCTTCAACCCTTCCAACTCCCTCGTCGAGCTAGATACTCAGCGTCTGGAAGAACCTGTCAATGCATACATCAACCACAAGCTTATGGAGCTCAAGTACAGAGAAGGATACGACGGCCGCGTTTTGGCTGAGGTCTCTCATGAAGTCCGCCAACGAGCAGAGAACACGTTTCTCTGGGTGGCTCTCGTGTTCAAAGAACTCAGTTTAGTGGAGGGCTGGGACGCTGTCGAGACCGTCCAGAGCATCCCTCCGGGCTTGACAGATTTGTACGGTCATATGATGGCCAGGATTGATGAAGGGAACAAGCAAAACCGGCAACGCTGCAAGAATGTACTCGCGGCTACATTCCTTGTACATCGCCCTCTATCACTCTCCGAGCTTGTTATAGTTGCCGGTTTGCCAGCGAAGGTTAATCCCCGGACAATTGTAGATCGATGCGGCTCATTTCTAACAATCAAGGACGAAACGGTTTACCTAATCCATCAGTCCGCGAAGGACTATCTGGGCGATAATTACGCGACTAGACTTCAACCAGCTGGGCCCGCTCAAGGGCACAGCGAGATTGTCAGACGCTCAATTAATGCGATGTCCTCAATGCTAAGACGCAACATATACGACCTCGACCCCAGCTTTAATTCAGAGAATATGGCGGCCCCTGATCCAGATCCGCTAGCTCCAATACGATACTCTTGTATCTTCTGGGCCGACCATCTCTGCTCCCTAAACAGCGACAACGCCGGGTTCCTAGGAGAACTGACAGACGATGGGAAGGTGTTTGGATTCCTAAAGGAATGCTTCCTGCGCTGGCTTGAGAGTTTGTCTCTTATAGGGAAGCTTTCTAGTGGGCTGCTTTCGATAAGAAAGATTCTATCTACCGCTCAGGTATGTTGTCAATGCCGTATCATTGTCAGGTTACTAAATTCAGTTAGTCACAACTGGAGATCAACCCTGACCTTCTTGAGTTGTTGAAAGACGCAGAGAAGTTTGTATTTAGTCACAGATCGATCATAGAACGGGCCCCCTTACAGATATACGGCTCCGCGCTCGTATTCAGCCCAACTTTGAGCGAGATTAGAAAGCGGTATTGGAAGGAAAGGTTGTGTTTTATCGAAACGACCGCTGGTACTAGAGACCACTGGGGCGCGCACCGGCAGACGCTCGAGGGGCATGATGGCTCGGTCAGCGCAGTGGCGTTCTCGCCGGACGGCAAGACGCTCACGTCGGCTTCGGACGATGATACGATCCGGCTCTGGGATACGGCGACCGGCGCGCACCGGCAGACGCTCGAGGGGCATGGCGGCTGGGTTAACGCAGTGGCGTTCTCGCCGGACGGCAAGACGCTCGCGTCGGCTTCGGGCGATAGGACGATCCGGCTCTGGGATACGGCGACCGGCGCGCACCGGCAGACGCTCGAGGGGCATGATGGCTCGGTCAGAGCAGTGGCGTTCTCGCCGGACGGCAAGACGCTCACGTCGGCTTCGAACGATAGGACGATCCGGCTCTGGGATACGGCGACCGGCGCGCACCGGCAGACGCTCGAGGGGCATGGCGGCTGGGTCAACGCAGTGGCGTTCTCGCCGGACGGCAAGACGCTCGCGTCGGCTTCGGGCGATAGGACGATCCGGCTCTGGGATACGGCGACCGGCGCGCACCGGCAGACGCTCGAGGGGCATGGCGGCTCGGTTAACGCAGTGGCGTTCTCGCCGGACGGCAAGACGCTCGCGTCGGCTTTGGGCGATAATACGATCCGGCTCTGGGATACGGCGACCGGCGCGCACCGGCAGACGCTCGAGGGGCATGATGGCTCGGTCAGAGCAGTGGCGTTCTCGCCGGACGGCAAGACGCTCGCGTCGGCTTCGGGCGATAGGACGATCCGGCTCTGGGATACGGCGACCGGCGCGCACCGGCAGACGCTCGAGGGGCATGATGGCTCGGTCAGAGCAGTGGCGTTCTCGCCGGACGGCAAGACGCTCACGTCGGCTTCGAACGATAGGACGATCCGGCTCTGGGATACGGCGACCGGCGCGCACCGGCAGACGCTCGAGGGGCATGGCGGCTGGGTCAACGCAGTGGCGTTCTCGCCGGACGGCAAGACGCTCACGTCGGCTTCGAACGATAGGACGATCCGGCTCTGGGATACGGCGACCGGCGCGCACCGGCAGACGCTCGAGGGGCATGGCGACTGGGTCAACGCAGTGGCGTTCTCGCCGGACGCCAAGACGCTCGCGTCGGCTTCGGACGATGATACGATCCGGCTCTGGGATACGGCGACCGGCGCGCACCGGCAGACGCTCGAGGGGCATGGCGGCTGGGTTAACGCAGTGGCGTTCTCGCCGGACGGCAAGACGCTCGCGTCGGCTTCGCGCGATAGGACGATCCGGCTCTGGGATACGGCGACCGGCGCGCACCGGCAGACGCTCGAGGGGCATGGCGGCTGGGTCAACGCAGTGGCGTTCTCGCCGGACGGCAAGACGCTCGCGTCGGCTTCGGGCGATAGGACGATCCGGCTCTGGGATACGGCGACCGGCGCGCACCGGCAGACGCTCGAGGGGCATGATGGCTCGGTCAGCGCAGTGGCGTTCTCGCCGGATGGTAAATATCTCGAGACAGACCGAGGGCTGCTGAGCATAACCGTAAATTCAGAAGCTTTGAACAGCTCTGGAGGCCAGAAACCCGCCAGTGGTTTTCTCTCCGTCGACGACAATTGGGTTACAATAGATGGGAAGCGTATTCTTTGGCTTCCCGCTGACTATCGGGCAACATGTGTAGCGGTTCATGGTCATACACTCATCCTAGGGCACAGCTCTGGCCGAGTAACGTTCTTTCGGTTTGCTTTTACAGAGTAATGGATTTTCTACAATCACTGTAATCTTCATATATTTTATTATGTCTGTTCAAACGAAGGGCCTGGGAGCCGTCTTTGCTTTATATAATGTACTTTTCGCCCCTGACGCAATTCTTATTGACACTACTTGCCACTATCTGAGGTTTGCCGCCGGTCCTCGGCCTCGATAAGAAACGGAATATCCATCTTCCAGGTGTGACGTAGCTGCAGCAACACAAGATATATTCAGCCGGGAGGAGAGGTATAGATTTGGTAAAAGGCGCGACGAAGCGGAATAGTGCGACATGATTATCCGAGATGATCTTGAGTAGAGGTTTACGCCCTATAAAAACACCAAGCCAACACCGAGAAAAAGTCATTACGCAGCTGCAAATCCCCGACCGTATATACAGTAACCGAGCTATAAAGGCGCTTACACTTGTCAAGCGCCTGTGTCCGCCACGTGCTCGTTAAGTTTCCTATATCTCGTCCAACCTCTCCGCAGGGCGGGTTGAAGGAAGCGCGCGGAAGGCATCAAGGCCGTTCCCGATAGGATTATTTTTGATGACCCTGGACCGCGGTTGGTCCGCCATATCAGTTGTTGGAAAGTAGACCAGGAGGTCTGAGAGCACAGGAGGGTCAATGGGTCAAGACCCAGAACGCGGTGGCAAGAGATCGGTCGGCTCAGGCCGGAGAGATCACTCGGCTTAGGCCAGGTGCGGTTGCATGCGGTGCCACCATCGCCACTCAGAGAGATATATAACGGAGTTTGGAACCCCCCTACCGCAGGAATGGGGGAGAGAAGAGAGAGACAATGAAGATTGAACTTTGGGAGAACCTTATAGCCTCCGAGGCTCAGCAGTGTGAATCCCCATTCGTGTGTGTGTGTGACACCTTGGGTCAGTGGTTGTTGGTCTTCCAACAGCTTCATAACGGATCATGGAGAGGGTCCACGAGCGATAAACGACCGGCTCACCGGTAACAAACTATGAAAGACACAGGCACGAAAAGATCTGTAGATCACAATGTCTGTATCTTCTACTGAAAACTGGTCTGACAAACTAAGAGAGGGAATCGGTGGCCCTGCGTGCGCAGTCTGGAAAAGGTGGGCCCGGAACCCCGGCCCGGACCGCAACACAAACGGTTGCAGGCCGGCTTACTAAAAGAGATGGCTCGCAGGGAAAAGCCCGCACACAAGCCACATCCACAGGACACCACTTTGGGGTCCAGCTCTACAGCCCTAACCCTGGATATAGAACGGGCTGTGCCCGTGACAATTGCGGAAGGGCCATATACAGTACCATACCCGCCTCGACCTCCCTCAGAAGTAAGCGGCGTATGGTGGTTTATCATGGCACGGGCGTGCGCCTGACCACCTCGGACGAGTGGGGTCACGTGTGGCATCAAGCTCTCAGGATGAGCAAAAACCTGCTCCCCCATAAGGTGTCAGAATACGGGATTCACCAGTCCAATCAGGCAATCAAGTATGGTTGTTTTCAGCGCTTGTTGCGGTGCTTGTTTTTATTGTTGTTGTTCGTGTCTTTTTTCGATCCCGACATGTGGGTCCCCTCCGGGTTTTACCCGTCGAGATGAGGGGTGGTGGTTAAGCTAAACATGCCCCGTTTACTTCATAACTATCCGAAGCCTCCACCCCGATATTCTGACATAAGGGATGCTTCATCGTGGGCTTTCTCCGGCCGGCTGCAACCCTGACCATCCCGAAGCGGCCCGGGCAGGGTGTCTTTCAGCTCGTCTGCCTGGGGGCGGGGCTATGCCCATATGGCAGTGCTTGATTGGCCGTTGGGCTGCACCTGCTGCATAGGCGAGAACGGTTTGCACGGCACAGCCAGTTTCGCCGTTTTCTTGAAACGGACAGCACTAACAGGAGAAAAGAGGCACCCGTTTTTGGACCCCGAGGCCCCCTGTTTTTTTGACCCCCCCTACCCCAAAAGATAAGCTTTTGAGGGCCAAACTAGTACTCAGGTCGGTGACGACTGGGGAACCCTTGGTGTTGTATGTTTCCTTTTTACTACAAGTCTACGGGAACCCACCTTTATAAACAACACCTGTTCATCTCTTTGCTACATACGACCATACCTACTTGAAAATACGGGATCCCGTCCGCTCTCCCCTAGTCAAACAAGTAAGGGCCGAACTAGTACTCAGGTCGGTGACGACTGGGGAATCCTCGGTGTTGTATGTATTTTTGTTTCTGTTTTCTTTTTCTGTTGAATCATGTGAACGCTCTGATCTGTCTGGTCCCATTAGCTACCTTAGTTATTTTTGTCTCCGTTGCATCTTTTTCCTCTGCACCAACCAGAGCTCTGCCCAATACGGTCTTACCGGATCCTGGCGTTTCTTTGCCAGACGTTACCTAAAAGAGTGACATAACCCGGTCCTAGAGTTGAGAAAACCACTATCATTGACCCACAGAAGGGACAGTGGGTAACCTTGAGCCGTCTGCCCAGAATTAAATCATCGGTTTACTCAGGCCCATTCCAATACTCGCCGAGTAGCGCGGACAGGAGCGGGGTTGATGCGGTTTTATCGAGTTGGTTTGGGTTGGCTCCGCTAGGGGTGAGAAGATGAGACAATGCCGTTGGGTGTAGGTTGTATGCGGCCGCATGTAGTGGCAGCTCCCCTTCGGGGCCGGGAGTGAGGGAACTGATGCCGGTGTTGAGGTGCCGGGTTATGGAAGGCAGTGAACCACATGTGCTGGCTAGGACAAAGGTCTCCGGGGTTGGCGAGAGGTATTCCATGATGATGTCGAACGCTGTGTGATTATGGGCTTGGGCGGTTTGGGATAGACCTCCATGCCAGGCGGAGGGCCAGCTTGGCTGGGCTGACGCCGTTTCGACAAGGAGTTCGAGCAACGTGTGCTTAGTTAGGGACCAGTCGCCTTCGCAGGTGCTAGCAATGGCGTTGGGTATCATTCCAGTTTCTGCGTTTGGATGACCTAGTATGGCTGCCCCGCGAGACACGGGCAGTTCTGCTACTTCTAAGAAGCCTTCGCTACAGGCGATAGATAGGACTGTTGAGGTGGGTCGCTGTCACGAATATGCCAACAGGTGGGACCTCGGAGGCGCGGGACGCCCCGAACCAGTCATTCCGAAGGACCAATCAAATGAGAATGAAGGATGCTCAGTGTGACCAGGGAAACGGGGAAAGACGGAAGACTGAGCACACTGAGCACAGGAAGACGCATAGCCAATCAGAACACAGGAATACAGGGAAGTGACCAGTGTGATCAGTGACCTCAGAAAGGAAGAAACACTGAGCACACTGAGCACCCAGGAATTAGATAGTATATAGTCACTCGTTCTGGAGAGCTCTGGGAGTTCTCCAGTTAGCAATCACAACTACAGTTCGCTACAAGCTCGAGAGCCTACTGTTGAGACAAGTCTTTGTTGTGCACCCTTTGGCTGCACCGAACCTAGTACCTTTGCAAGACACCTTCAATCAGACTGAACCCTAACAGGACGAGGTCCAGGAGAGGTTCGTCACAGTCGCTGACGTCGCCGTTGTTGTTGACGGACAAGATTGTGCTGGAAGGAGGAAACATATGAAGACAACAAATATTCACTGGCCGTCCGTGTGGTTCTTCCACAGCCCGGTATTGCTGGTTCGAGTCGGCGCCATTATCAAGCAGCAGCCGGATAATGTCCACGTGCCCACGACTCGCTGCCGCAGTCAATGGAGTGCCAAACGGAATAGCGTAGTTGACATTTCCGCCATCCTCGATCAGCTGACGAGAAATTCCACCATGTCCGTGGAGAGATGCAAAGTACAACGGACAGCCATCGCTCTCAAGGGGATTGGGTGTCGTTTCTTTAATTGCCGAAAGCAAAGAGGCAACAAATCCACTTTGCCATCCCTGCAAGCCACAGACAATGCCGGTACGTCAACTCGCCCTTGCACGGTTACAAGGTACTAAAGTGCTAAGAAAGATGGTTATGCGTGAGATTGTCATCCATTGTTCAGAGTCTTGAGGAGGTGGGAAAGGCCCTCTATCTATATGGAGGAACGATACAGGGCTCCCTTGTCTTGTAGCCTCTGCACTCATTTCAGCATGAAGCGCTTCCAGATGGTTGTCTTCCACCGCAAACCGTTGAGGCCCCCGAATCCATGACTGGCCCTCCGGCCGTTGAAAAGCCACCCCGCTCTCAACGAGGACCCCGATTGCTTTCATAGAGCCTCCCACTATCGCCTTCTCCATGGCATTGCCGCAGCTCAGGCTGCCACTCTTTACTTTGGCTCCTACGTCTAGCAGAATCCTCATGACACCAAGATGGCCACACTGGGTGGCATCGCAAAGAGCCATGTCCTTATATGACCATGAAAAGCTATGCGCAACTCCCCAATGCCTGAGCAACAACTCCAGGGAGTTTAGATCCCCGGCCGTCGCGGCAACGACCAGGAGATGGCCGGCTCCTTGCCCTTTCACCTTTTGAACAGGAGCCTTGGCAAAAATCAGCTGAAGAAGCGCTGACATGCCACTGTCCATGAGTTTGCAACAATCTTCGATTGAATAAGAGTAATGAGGTGTGGTAGTCTTGGGTTTGATGGAGCCCGTGGAGAGTTCCAGTGTGTTCAACAGCTCAGTCGTTAACTGGCCGTCGTCTGTTGTAGGGACTTTTGCCCCAGCCCCCTGTTGGAAGTTGTGGCACTTGAAACACGGAAAACCTGGTTGCCGATGCGCTAATGTTAGATGGTTTCCAGGGGTTGAACAAGAGGCTATAAAAGGAGGTCAGGGCGGTGCCCGCCACGGAGGACGAAGACAGAAAAAAAAAAACCTTCAATTGATGACTTCAGGGATGCTCCGAGGATCCCAACCCACTGTTGTAAGCTCCATCATCTGTGTGATAACCGTGGAATCGTGGCTGTTGGTTTCCAACAGTTATGAGCCCGGCTCGCAACCAAGCTTCCTACAATCAATTCGAAGCAACAGCCACGAACAACAGTTCAAGAACTTGACGACCACCGCAACCGCGACCATGACCTCGACCGAAAACATCGTCAAGCTTACCGGCCCGGAGAGCTGGAAGGAGTGGAACCTGCGCTTTATCAACATGGCGAAGGATAACCAGCTCTGGGAGCTCATCAATCCTGCAAGCACCTCCAGAGGCGACTTCATGGAGCGACCGACCGAACCGAGATTCACCGACTACCCGAAGCTCCTGGACACGCCAGCTTCTAGCACGCGCAACTCAAGCGCAACACCCGCAGGCGGCACAGAGCTCACCGATACGCAAGGAGCGCCTCGCAACCTTTCAGAAATGACTACGGTGGGGAAGGAACAATACCGCCAAGATGTGACCAACTTCCAGTTTAACTGGCGACGATACGAGACCCAAGGACAAAGAATCAGCAACGTGAGCAGCTGGGTTCAGAAAACGGTCGCCACCCACATCTACAACGCGACCTGCAAACCCGACAAGAAGCTTCATGAGTGGTACGACGCCCTCAAGGAGCGTGCGGGAACCGACGATCTCGAAGACCTTCGCCGAGCGCTCGAGCGCTATAACACCGCCATCAAGGTCGTCACCCGCAAGCCAAAGGACACACGGGGCTGGCTCTCTAGCTGGGAAACAGCCATCGGCGAAGCCCAAGAGGCTAAAGTGCCGGGCACCGACAACTCCCAGATGTGGTGGTTGCAGTTCGAAGCAGCCATCAGAGGTGCAGGATACGAATCCTGGTGCGAAGCATACGCCATTAGCAACCAGGCGCTCATCGACAACAACAAGCTTACCGTCCACAAGCTGGTGAAGGACTTTCGCGAGCGCCTCCGAAAAGACGGGGATTCCAAGCCGCGCACTATCACCAAGGGCGCGTTCGTCACTTTTGCAGATCAGACCTCCGATGAGGGAGAACACGACTTGGAGCCTCACCGCTCGCGGCGCAACCCAACACCACGCAGAAGTAAGAGCCGCAGCCCGCCTCCTCGATCTAAGAAGCGTCGAAACAACGATGACTCAAAATCTGGCTGCCCTGCTTGTGACAACAAACACAACCTCGAGGAATGCTGGGCAGCTCGCCCAGAGATTCGACCCGAACATCGATTTCCGTCGCGGACTGCCGAAGCACGCGCCCAGGAGCGTATAAAGCACGACTCAGAACTTCGAAGACAAGTTGAGCGTCTCAGGAAACGCGTCAAGGTGGAGGAAAAGGATACTGCACGGCCTCTCAGGAGCGCACTCAAGGAAAGTAATTCTCAATCGCGCGTTGAAGAGGAACATTGACTAGCCGATGCGCCAGCTAAGGTCAGCGCCTGCCTCCTGGCCATTGCGACGGCGTTTGCAGGCAGCGAATACGCTCTCAAGAACTCAACGATTCTCGACTCGGGCGCCACTATTCACGTTTGCAACCAGATCAGCCGCTTCAACCACTTCCGCACTGTTTCCGAGGAGCACTACCTTTGGGCAGGAGAAGGAAAACTCCGCATCCAAGGGTACGGCAATGTCGACATTTGTTTGAAGACCCCACTCAACGGCAAGCAACTACTGCGTTTGACGAACGTAGCATACGTTCCAGAATTCACAACAAACGTCGCCTCTCTCAGAAGGCTTCGAGAGCAGGGCATTCAGTGGGACACACGCCCCCGTACGACACTTCTCAGGAACTCGGACGGCAGGATCTTCGGCATTGTAGAGGACCACTTTGACCAGTTCGTACTCGAGTACATCCCGGAACCACTCAGCCGTGCCGCGTTCTTTACACGCCGCAATCGATTCAATTCCTGGACCCAGAGACGCCCACAGAAGGCGGAAGCGTATCGCTGGCACCTACGACTTGGCCATCCCGGACCGGGAGCCCTCGAACATCTAGTGAACAGCACGCAAGGCGCCAGGATCAAGGGTATCACGACCACCGAGTGCGACTCGTGTGCAAAGGGCAAGATGCACCGCCAAGATCACCGTGCGCCGCGCGACCTCACAGAATTCCGCCCAGGAGAGAAACTCGCCCTCGATTTCCACGATTTCGAGCCGGATGAAGCCGGCTACAACTCGCTCCTGTTGGTCGTCGACAGGATCTCGGGTTACTTGTGGGATTTCTACATGAAGGACCGGAAAACCGACACTGTCATTACGGCACTCCACGAACTGCTTGGCATACTTGAACGCCAATACGAGATCAAGGTAAAGGTTGTGGAAAGTGACAACGAAATCATCTCAAAGTTGCCCGGGGTAAAACGCTACTTGGAAAGCAGGCACATCCGCACCGAACCATCACCGGGAGACACACAAGCCCTTAATGGTGCTGCTGAGCGCTCGTGGAGGACCATCAAGGAACAACTCACCGCTATGCGTGACAGTTCGAAGCTCCCAAACGCCCTGTGGAGGGAGATTAGCAAGGCCGCAGTATACTTGCTTAACCGCACGCCGCGGAAGCGCCTTCGCTGGAAAACGCCGTTCGAGATCTTCCATTCGAACGGAGATGCGCGCCGAAAGCCCGACATAACAAATTTGCGGACGTACGGCTGCAAAGCATATGCGATGACCACCACGGCGATGCGGAAGGAGGAGCGCCTTAAGCGCTTCAACCCAAAAGCGTGGATCGGATACCTCGTCGGGTACACCTCGTCCAACACGTTCCGCATCTGGAATCCGGTCCTCAACAAGGTTGTGATCATGCGAGATGTGATCTTCAACGAAGAAGAAACGTTCAGCGGTGCGCTCGAAGAGCTTCGTGATGACATCCGAGAGCTTGATCTAGATGAGTTGTCCACCCTGTTACATGAATACGCCCTCCCAGAGGAAGCTGAAGAGCAGGTTAACCCAGCGCTCGCACCTCGGGGGGTGGAGGAAGCCCTCCTGGACTCGACAGAAGAGATCCAAGACACAATCATCGTTCGCACAGCCTCTGACCCGCAAACCGGCCAAGCTGTGGAACCGATTCCTCATGCAGGCACAGCCTATAATAGCCCGCAAACCGGCCAAGCTGTGACACAAGGAGCCTCTCGCCTGCAAACCGGCCAAGCTCCGGGAAGCTCTTGCGATGACGATCGCTATCTTCCCATTCCTGCAGAAGCTGTCGTAGCTTCAAAATCCACGATGGCTCCCACAGCCAGCCAAAACACCAGCGAGTCAGTGGGAAAGCTTCATACCGTGACGCAGGTTGAGCCTCTTCCTACGCCACCTCCTTCTCCACCAGCTGCTCTGTTGGCTGCAGTGTTGATTGGGTCCGCGCACCAAATGGACATGGGGCTCTGTCCAGGAGGAACGCTTGGGAATGCCAGAGAGGCGCTCTCGCAGGGTTCTGTTGCTGTTCAACACGGCGCGTTCCACGCAGACGCAGCTCATGGGTCTCCCGCCGCGCAAGCGAGGAGCATGTCTCCCGCGGACTGTTGGAAAGGCGCTTTCTATGCCGGCATGAGAGCGACGGTGGTTAAGACCGAAAAGGGAAAAGGCATCACGAAGGCAGCTGTTGAGCGCCGTTTAAAAACTGGAGAAAAGCTCCACCGCAAAGAATTGCCAGAGCCGCCCAAGAGGCATCAAGAGCTAGAAGAGCACGCACTCGGTGAGCTATTCAAACAAGCCGAACTTGACCACTTACAAGAGCACGCGAAGATGCACTCGTGGATCGAGATTCTGACGCGTGACCCGAGAGCGAAAGGGCACAAGATCCTCGGATGCCGATGGGTATACGTTTACAAGTTTGACAAGCATGGCAGATTCCTCAAGGCGAAGGCGCGTCTGGTCGTCAGAGGGGATCAACAACTCCGAGGTGCAGATCAGAACACGTACGCCGCGACACTAGCAGGAAGATCGTTCAGGGCCATCATGGCAATCGCCGCGCGTTTCGACCTCGAGCTTCTGCAATTCGACGCGGTCAACGCATTTGTCAACGCCGAACTCGACGAGGATGTCTTCATGCGCATGCCACCAGGGCACAGACGTGCAGGGTGGATACTAAAACTGAACAAGGCGCTCTACGGACTCCGCCGCTCGCCACTTCTCTGGCAACGAGAACTCACACAGGCGCTCAAAGCGCTGGGGTACGCCCCTGTGCCTCACGAGCCCTGCGCTTACAAGAGGAACGGCGTCATCATATTCTTTTACGTCGACGACATTGTCATCATGTTCAAAAACACCAAGCGAAAACAAGCCCTCGAGACCGTTGAGCAGCTGAAGGAACGCTACGAGCTCACTGGGGGAAACGACCTGCAATGGTTCTTGGGGATCGAGATCACCAGAGACCGCCCGAGCCGCTTGATCTGGCTCTCACAGTCTTCCTATATCGACAAAATTGCATCATTGGCACAGTCAAGACCATCCGCACACTCTCCGATGGCGAAAGAAGAACTCCTGCCATTCGACGGCATGGCTACCACACGCGAGATCACAGTTTATCTTCGAAAAATCGGCTCGCTACTCTACGCCGCCGTCATCACGCGCCCAGACATTGCATTTGCCACCTCACGACTCGCACGCTTCACCACGAACCCAGGGCTGGAACATCAGAAAGCCGCAGATCGAGTGCTTTGCTACTTGAGTCAAACCAGCACTCTTGCTCTCCAGTTGGGAGGCGCAGACGACTTGCGCATTGCCAGTGACGCGTCACACGCCGACAACACGCTAGACCGCAAGAGCAGTCAAGGATATGCAATCAAGTTCTTCGGCGGCCTCATCGCGTGGCGCGCCAACAAACAAGACACCGTTACGACATCCACCACAGAAGCTGAGCTCCTCTCCCTCTCGCAAGCAGCCAAAGAAGGTCTGTACGTGAGCCGCATGCTCAAGGAACTAGGCATCGAGTTCGATACACCATGCATCACCATTGAATGTGACAATAAACAAACGATCCGACTTGTGACCGAGGAGCTTGCGAAGCTGAAGACGAGCCTTCGGCACGTGGATATCCACAACCACTGGCTGCGCCAGGAACATTCGCGTGGGAAGATTGACGTGGTGTACACGGAGAGCGCCAAGATGATGGCCGACGGACTCACAAAGGCACTGGTACAGGGAACATTTGAGAGTTTCAGGGAGCAGATGGGACTCGTCGACATCCGAGAGAGGCTTGCAGAACGCAGAAGGGAGGACAGTGCCACGTGAAGCACTTCAGAAGGATGGAACAGTCAGCCTCACCCTCGCGGGTTCATCTGGGGGGGTGTGTTGGAAGTTGTGGCACTTGAAACACGGAAAACCTGGTTGCCGATGCGCTAATGTTAGATGGTTTCCAGGGGTTGAACAAGAGGCTATAAAAGGAGGTCAGGGCGGTGCCCGCCACGGAGGACGAAGACAGAAAAAAAAAAACCTTCAATTGATGACTTCAGGGATGCTCCGAGGATCCCAACCCACTGTTGTAAGCTCCATCATCTGTGTGATAACCGTGGAATCGTGGCTGTTGGTTTCCAACACCCCCAAAAGCTCCAACACCGTGCGGAAGGCGGTGGCCGACTGCTTCTCGCAAGCCAGCCGAATAACTGAATCCAGCTGTCGGGCTTTTTCCTCCTCGCTAAGAGTTAGATCGAGCACGCCTGCGTCAAGCAACTCCCGCAAAACACGTTCGTTGGCCCATCTAGCAGCCATCTCAATGGGATATTGCCCAGATCCGTCTGGTTTGCACGGATCGCAACCATTTTCCAACATCATCGAAACAATGTTTTCTTGTCGTATCGTTGCTTCATTCCTTGCACCGTTATCGATGGTGGCATTCGGCGGAGTTATAAAACCGTTGACGAAGCTTTGAGGTTGAGGGAAGCCCTGGAGTGCCATGTGTAACCCGTTGCCTGCTGCTTGATGGGAATTCTGCACACTAGCAACGCCGATACACCTAAAGAAGGACCGCAAAGCCTCCTGGTTCTGGTTATTTGGCTCGACCGCGAGCCCGTTTCTATCCAGGTAAACCATGTCTTGTGGTGCTGAGACAACTGAGTTCACATCGGCACCTGCTTGGAGACACACCCGAACAGATTCGACATAGCCAGCCCTCGCCGCGACCATGAGCGCAATATTGACAGTCTTCTACATCTTAGCAAAACCGTCCCAAAACCGAGGAGTGTCGAGCAAGGTTCTCAAGATATCCGAGTGGCCATGCCTGGCTGCGCCAACAAAAACATGGTCGACAGGTTCGATACTGGAGAGAGTGGTATCCCTTTGTAGCAGCTCCTCAAGTAGGATGCAAATCACCTTGCCATGCCCAAATCTTGCCGCTGTGTAGGCCCCAGCGAGGAGATTCGATGAACCCAACGCAAATCTCTCGGTTTTGCATTTTATGATCGGTTCCCCGGCACTGAAGCCGTCTCTACATACCGAAGCAAACGCCGGAATGACTGATCGGGCGTCCAGGTCCTGTTCCTCCATCATCACAAGCACCCTTTCCACCATGTTCGCATCCTCCAAATACAAACAAGCTGCGAGTAGCTCCCCAAGAGCCGTCGACAGCACCACGTTTTGATCAGTGTCGTCCACCTGCAGCTTGTCATGGGTGGTCTCGAGACAACGTTCCAGAACAGAAGGCCTAGCTGCGGGCTGTTCTTCTCTTTGCAATGTCCGGCAATCGTTATAATCCCGGCTGGTTCCGTCAAGTGCCCAGCGCCACAAAACATGCACCACAGTTGGATGTTTTGCTGCACCTGCACTCCGGATCGCCGAGGCCAAAGTAGTGAGGAGAGGGAGTGATTCTCTCGGCTGAGCTGCCCTGAGAAAGCTGAAGACGGCTTCAGAGTTTCTAGATGATGTAATAGCCATAAGAGTCGAGGCCCATTGCTTTTGGTCCCCTGCGATTCTTTCTCCTAGTTCTTCGCTCAGAAACCGAAGGCACCAGCGGTGGCTGGACTTTGCCGCAATAAGCAGAGCTTTAGTGAGTAATTCGGTCCGATACAAGTGTTTGGTGCCTCCTGCAACACCCAGTTCACGACCCTAAAATCGACACCATGAATTTCCCTTTCCTTCTTCGGAACTGAGCGGTTGCCGCCTTAGCCTAAGCCGGACTGAGCCAGACTGAGCGAGGGGGTCACAGTTTTGGGCTGTCTCGGCTACAGTTACCACGGATCTAAAATGGCGGTGAAGTTACGAGGACCCAGTGTTGGGACCTCTACCACCACCACCTAGCTGCGCTTTCCTTCACTCCAACTAAAGGAGAAGAAAAACCCTGCAATTTTAACATGTCGATAAATCATGTATATTATATTCAGACTCTAAAGTTCTGTTGTTCTCTACCTTTTCCAATGTCTCTAAAGCGGTTGCACCCAGGTCGAGTTGTCCATTTTTCTGAACAACTTATCATTGTATACACTTCTTTCACTAAGCGCAATGATGACCAAATAGTGCGGCATGGTATCATCGCGGTTTAGCGCTACAGCTCGGGATTGCCAGAGGAGGAAAACGTCTGTCACGGAAGTTATCACCATGTAAGTGTCAGGGTTGTGAGGCCGCTTTTCGTAATGATTTCACCATCTCCCACCCACAGCACTTACCCATATTTCTCTAAGCCGTCTTCTTCTTTCAGTCTTTATTCCCAAAACGTCCTACCCCCAGAGTCTGCCATTCACTCCAGAACAGCTCCGTTCTTCATCCCATGTCGTTTTCACAATATTCACAGCGTCTAAGCTATTCACTCCAGAACAGCCCCGTCATCCGTTCCACAACGGTCCTGTCGTCTATGTATAATTCCTCATATCGCAATAATCCTGCACATCGCCACTCAATTTCCTGCCCATTGCACATTTGCATCACAACCTCGTCTCTAGTACCTTGGCTATATAACATAGCCCTCCTCTGATTCTCATGGCCTCTCTCTCATCGCCCATTTCTCATCATCTTACCATGGCTGACACGCAGAATCGCTCGCCCTCGGATCACGTAGCTCTCCCACTGGTCGACGGCGCTCAGGTTTACTCCGCTTACCCTCTGCTCCCACCGTCGCTAATTACCAACTTGCAGAAACTCTTCCTCCACGACACCACCGACGACACCACCACCGCCACCGCTGTCGTAACCGAAGCTATGGTCGCTACCGCTGATAAGCAGCACCCCCACCAGAATTTCCTTGCTCACCTAGAGCGTATGGTCAAAATCCAGGCTGACGACAAGGAGCGTAACCGCATGCACAAGGAGCGCATGGAGAAGTTAAGAAGCAGAGAGAGAATGCACAAGCGCGACAACGAGAACCCTGACAACGAGATCGACAAGTGCCAGCACCACAAGCAGATGGGGATGGCCAAGATGGAGGCGCAAATCCATGAGCAACATCACCTCGAGCGGATGGCCGAGATTGAGGCGCGACGCCAGGAGCGCCTTGCCATGATCGAGCTAGCCAAGGGTGGAAGGAACTACGTCACCTTCCAGTTCGACGGCGCAGATTTCCGCATCGCGCCCAAGAAGGCGGCGGACGCCAACACCAATGCCAATGCAGATGCTGACGCCAATTAGGACGCCGACGCTGATGCGGACGCTGACGCTGGCTCGGACGCTGATGTTTGAGGGATGGCGACGCTAAGCACCTGCGAAGGGTCAGAGGCTCGGGTGCGAGAGGGGACGAAAGGAGGAGGGAGGGGGGGGGAGGGCAGAGCCACCACGCTGGCTACAAAGTACTCCGTCACAAATAAGTCACTTTTCATTTGCGCAGTTCTTGGTTCCTTTGTGGCCGTTGTGTTCTTCGCGTTCTTTCCTTTGCGTTCTTTCCTTTGCGTTGTGTTCCTTGTGTTCTTGGCTATCCTCCAAAGGCTGTGCCAAATCGGTAGGATTCGGACAGCGGATGTACACCTCGTCGATGACCTTGCTTCGAGCCATAACCCTCGCCGCACTCTCTAGCACGGCAACCATGTTGCCAGATACTTGAACATCACCCGTGGCCACATTGAGCAAAAACCGAAAGGCTGCCCACGGTAACGCAGCGTGAACCTGATCGTACTGAGATGCAACATCTCCGACGGCCTTGTATCTGTCGATCCAGCCTACAACCTTCTCGAGCATGCCCCGAACCACAATGATCTTGCCATTGGGGGCAGTAAATTTCCACTGTTTGCGGATGCAAAGTTGGCGCTTGTCTTCGGCGACCCGAAGGACGGCACTGAGAACGTCGACTTTGCGCGTGCCCACCGAGGTGAGGGCTATCTTCAAATTGGGTTCAAGACGGTCGAGTGCGTTTTGCCAGGTGTTGTTACCACTGACTTGGGTTGCTGTTGTAGCACTGCTAGCTGCCATTGTCGTTGATGCCTACCTGCTTCTTCTTACTGGGAAGTGGTTGAGAGAAAGCAAGCAAGGAGGAAAGGGACTCGAAAGACAGCCTCGCCTCGTCAGATCCTATATAACCGTCTCACCCCCTAAAAGGAGAGGGGTTTTAAAGTCAACCCCTCCAAGGCTCCGGTGCCAAGATACCGCAGCATGCCTCACTGCCACCAACTCAATATCAAAGCGGTTACACGTGCCAGTTATTGCGGTAGATGTGCTTCAGGGGTGCAACCTTTATGGGGTAATTGCGCCGCTCATCTGTTAAGCCGTCGAATGTCACCGACGACATCAAGAGGGCGAGACCCCTGTACGAACTGACACATGGGCAAAAAAAGCCGAACTCCAAGTGTAGAAGCTTGAGTTGTAGAAACGAAACAAAAGTTCCTGGAAGTCTGGAGAATATTCTTTTTACTCTATTTACATTTCTTTCTCTCTGTTTCTATCTTTCATTGTTTTGGCCCAGCTCTTCTTCTTTTGTTGTTTCTACTTCTATTTTATACCGACTTACTTTCCTTTGGTGTTCGGCTTTTTTTGGCCAAAGGGTGACCACAGGGGCAATCGTCCCCGGCCGCCGGGTCAAGATATCCTAGCAGGGGTTAAGATTGAAGTTGCAAACAAACGGATGCTTCAATCCATTCGTCTCTATCTCGTCAGGTTCCCGTGACCTAACTTCCAATATCTGGGTCGATAGGACCTTGGCCAAACACCATGCGAAGCGACAGTACCTAACTGCAAAAAGAACTGGAGATGATTCAGACACAACGTAAATCATCGAAAGCAGGGGCTACAAATAACAAAAGCGAAAAGCAGACATCGTTCCTCGACCGCGAGTTGGAATCAACCTGTATTATGAACCCAAGCGCCCCCAACCGACCAACCAGCCATGGAAACTAAGGTATATCATGGAAGCAAACGCACATGTCCCAATCTTAAAAACAGACCAAGCAAATGAAGCCAAAACCCGCTCACACCACGTTCTTATCGCGTCTCATGTTACCCATCCCCCATATTCTAGTCCCAATAAACGGCGAAAGCCAACCTTCTCACGACACCCCCAAGCCCCTTGCCCCTTAAACAGGGATGCCACAGTTCGGGCAGTACGGCGTGGTAACCCCCGCGCCACACTGGCCACAGTATTTCGTCCCGCCCATCGGTTGCTCCTTCTGGTGCGTCGGGGCCGGTGACCGGGCAGGCTGGTAAGGCGGAGCGTTCTGGAAGCCCTGGTTCTGGTAGGCGGCCGGGGGGGGGGCGGCGGTGGGCGCGACGGGCGCGGCGGCGTAGGTCAAGGGCTGGTAGGTGTACGACACGGAAGTCGACTGGCGGGAGCTGCGCTTGACGCACCACACGATGAAGAGGATCCAGGCGACGAACTTGCAGATGCCGCCGATGGCGAAGCAGGCGACGGCGCCGAACCACATGCCGTTGGCGCCGCAGTCGTCCGAGTAGGAGTAGGACGAGTAGTAGCTGCTGTAGCTGCTGCTGCTCGTGCAGGTGGCCGTCCACCCCCGACGAGGCCGCCGCCGATAATGAAGAAGAGGATGGCGGCGAGGAAGAAGGAGATGGGCCACCACTTGGAGAAGCGGCTCTTGGGCGGCACCGTGACGGCGGTGGTCGTCGGTGGCGGGTAGGGGTAGGCCATGTTTTGATTGTGGTTCATTTCGTAAGACATTTTTGGTAGTGTTTTGTGTGGTGAAAGAAAGGACCTCGAGTTCGGGTTGTTGTGTGATTAAGAATGGCTGAAAGCCTAAAGTGAATGGACGACGAAGTCTAAGTGGTCGTTTGCCCTGAGCTGGAAAAAAGGGCCCAAGAACAAGACACAAAACCAAGAAAAAGAACACCGTCGGTGGTGAGGGGTGAGGAGGTATCGAAATCTTTAAATTATCGCGCCCGGTCCGAAGCATACAGCACAGCCCCCACTTCAAATTT